>CAUYUJ010018860.1:409252-416752 GCA_963575745.1 Prorocentrum cordatum
GGGGGGGCCGGTTCAAGCTCTACCAAATTTCCAAACGACTCTTCGCCACCACCCACACCCAGCTTCCCGCCCTATGACGTTCGGACACTTCACTTCGTGGCATGCGGACGACCGTGGCTACTATTCAGGGCCCCGCGGCCGACGACGACGGCGTGCGCGCGCGAAGAAAAAACGAATGTGTCCAATATGGTATTATTTGACAGGGATGATGGCCCTGGCATGCGCGCAACCGTTGTTGCAGAAGTTCGAAGCACGTGAAAAAGTTGCTCGCAAGAGCCCGTTTGACAGAAATGTTGAAAAAATATTGGGTTTCCTCAGAAATCCGCAAGAGCGCGCAAGATGAATTTTTGAAACTGTTTTTTTGAAAAACCATTGGGTTTTTCATGTTTTTATGTTAAAATCGCTACGAAAACTAAGGTTTTGGAAGGATTTCATCTTGCGCGCGCGAGTGTGCACTTCGTGTCATTTTTGTCAAAGGATTCTTGAAGTTTGGTTATGTTAGAACAAGAAATTTCATGTTATAGTGTTTTTTGCAAGGGAAAGCGGGCGTCAACAAAACAACCGGATCCGGACACCCACGTTTTGCCTGAGACTTCCTCACGAAAATGATGAAAATGTGGCTGCGGCCTAGGCGCGGCGAGGGGGGCGCGCACCAGGGGTCCCAACAATACTTATTCTTTAGAATAAATAATGTTCAACAACAACAACAACAACAACAACAATCATTTTACCCGAACGCTCAGTGTTCTCCCCATTGCCAGGGTTTTCATGCGACGCCAGCCAATACCCCCACTTCGTGGGGGGGCAATGCAAGCTCTACCAAACATCCACACGACTCTCGGGAACCACCCACACCCAGCTTCCCGCCCTATGACGTCAGGACACTTCACTTCGTGGCGCGCGGACGATCGTGGATACTACACTGGCGTGGAGTACACACCCGCAGAGGTTGATCACTTGTTTGGGCCCCGCATGTGCCCCGCATCGTGCATTTGTTGCGCATGACATACATAGTACAAAGACAGAGAGAGAGAGAGAGAGAGAGGACAGCGCGCGCGGGTGGAAATTTTGAAAAGTCGTGCAGGTGTTTTTCGAGGACCTACGGTGCGATTCGTGTGATTTTATGATGCGCGGTGCTAAAATTCTTAAAAACCCAATGGTTTTTGGAGATTTCGGCGTGCGCGCGCGAAGAAAAAACGAATGTGTCCCGCATGGTATTATTTGACAGGGATGATGGCCCTGGCAGGTGCGCAAACGTTGTCGCAGAAGTTCGAAAAAGTTGCTCGCAAAAGCCCGTTTGACAGAATTGTTTAAAAAGTGTTGGTTTTCCTACGAATCCGCAAGAGCGCGCGGAAGAACATTTTGACAATTTTTTCTTAAAAAACCATTGGGTTTTTGATGTTTTTATGTTAAAATCGCTACGAAACCTAAGGTTTTGGAAGGATTTCGTCTTGCGCGCACGAATGTCCACTTTACCTTATTTTTTGCAAGGGATTCTTGCAATTTGATCAAGTAAGAACAAGAATTTTCATTTTATAGTGTTTTTTGCAAGGGAAAACGGAGTACAACAAAACAACCGGATCCGGTAATAATTCACTTTTCTGAAGCTTTCGCTAAAAAATGATGAAAATGTAGCTGCGGCCTAGGTTTTGGAGGGGGGTCGCGCACCAGGGGTCCCAACAATAATTATTCTTTAGAAGTAATAATGTTCAACCACCACCACCACCACCACCACCACCACCACCACCACCACCACCACAGCAACAACAACAACAACAACCACAACCACAACCACAACCACAACAACAGCAACAGCAACAGCAACAGCAACAGCAACAGCAACAGCAACAGCAACAGCAACAGCAACAGTCAGTTTAAGACTGTTCGCTCTTATTGGCACGCGTGTTTGCATTGCGTATACCCCAACCCTCGATACCCGCCCACTTCGTCTTCGTTTGCACCCCCTTTCAGAAGGAATATCTTCCTTGTCGGCCCCTGACTGAAGTTCGAAGATGTCTCGAGCGAGGGCGCCATTCCTGAGTTCGGGGGTCTCTCTGGCCAGGGGCTTTCGGAATACAGATGGACAAACATCGAACGGAGCCCTTGTTGCCGTGTCCGGACCTCCACCAACTTGCCTGAATTACGGGAAAGTCTCGAGCGAGAGCGCCGTTCCTAAGTTCGGGGGCCTTCTTGGCCAAGGGCTCTCGGAGTAAATCGTGAAGAAGGAGGGGGTGGAGGTAGGAAAAGGGAGGGAGAGAGAGGGAGAAGGAGGGAGGAGGAGGAGGAGGAGGAAGAAGAGGAGGAAAAAGAGGAGGAGGGGGAGGAGGAGGAGGAGGAGGGAGGACGAGGAGGAGGAGGAGAGGGAGGAGAAGGGTGGGGGAGGAGGAGAGGAAAGAGGGACGGAGGAAGCAGGAGGGAGGAGGGAGAAGAGGAGGGGGTGGAGGAAGGAAGAGGGAGGAAGAGGAGGAAGGGGGGAGGAGGGAGGAGGAGGAGGGAGGGGGGAGGAGGGAGGAGGAGGAGAAGGAGGAGGAGGAGGAGGAGAAAATGGAGGAGGAGGAGGAGGAAGAGGAGGACGAGAACGAGGAGGAGGAGGAGGAGGAGGAGGAGGTAAGGGCGCCAGTCCAACGTAAAACGGGAGGAAGTCTCGAGCGGGAGCGTTGGCTTTGTCGGGACGGGGGCTGTCGGCGGCGAGCAAGAGCACCGCCTTGAGTAAAAAAGTGAGGAAGCCTCCAGCGGTAGCGTTGTCGTTGCTGGGGGGCGGCACCGATGAGAGAAAGAATGGCGCGCCTGTCCAAGGCAAAACGGGAGGAAGTCTCCAGCGGGAACGCTGGTGTTGCTGAGACGGCTTTCGGCGGCGAGCAACAGCACCGCCCCCGAGCGTTGTTGCTGTTGGGGGGCCGGTTTTGGCGGCCCCCCAAACCGCTTGAGTATGAGCCTCACTTTCAATGAAAATGCAGCCGGCGCCTCGGCGAGAGCGCCAGGACGCCTATAAGGGGTCCAACAATAATAATTGTTCAATACGTACCATCCAACAACAAGGTAACAACACCACCTGGAGGCCCCATCAAACCCCAGCGTTCCTACTGGGGGGTACGAACATGTGCTGGGGGGCCCTTGGTGGGGGGGGGCACCGGGCAACGGGAAACAGCCAGTGCCACCCCAACCTCCTCACACTTAAACGTGCCGAATACTCGATTCAGGTCTCTCCCAGAGGAAACACGCTCGCTCCGCAGAGGCTCCCATCCACGAGCTCCTCAGTAAGGCAACGTTACTCAGAAATCCTGAATAAGGCAGCCTTAATCAGGCAACCTTACTGAAGAATCCTCCATATGGATTTTCCAATATGAATACCCAATGAAAAAACCTGCATAAGGAGTCCTGCATAAAGAAACCTGACTGAAGAAACCTTGATCAACAAATCTTTATGCGGAACCCTTAATACGGAAACCCAAAAAAGAATTCCGACATCAAGAATTCTTGGTAATGAATTTTTGCGTAAGACAAACTTCCTACGGAATCCTTGATGCGCAATCCTGACCAAGCAAGCCTTATGGAAGAAATGATTAATTTAAAAATCGCATTCCGAAAATATTACTAAGGGAGTAAAGAGCCCTTACTTGAGAATATGTATTGAGGCTTCCGTATTAAGGAACCCGCATACGGAATCTTAGATAAGAAATCCAGAACACGAAGTTATGAATGAGGAATCGCGACATGTTTTACCACGTTTTTCAAAACGTGGTAAGGAATCCTCGTTCAAGAATCCGGCCCACGGAATTCTTAATACAAATTCATCACTGGGGAATCCTTACTGAAGAGTCCTGAAAGAATCTTGACTAAAGCAACCTTGGCAAGGAATCCCTCGTAAAGACACTTCACAAATAACCCCTTTTTTATGAGGCACCCTTTGATACGAAATCCTTCATAAGGAGGTTTGACTAAGGAACCCTTGATAAGGAGTCCTTGACAAAACAAGTTTCCTAAGGAATCCATATCAATGAAAAACTGGACTAAAGAATCCTCCTTAAGGAATCCCTGCTAGCCATTCCTGAACACGGAATTCATGTCAAGGAATCCTTGCTGAAGGAAGCCTTCATCAGAAACCCTTTGACACATAATCCTTGGTAACGAATCCTTAAGCAGAAATCCAGAGCAAGGAGAACTTACTAAGGAGTTCTTATTCAAGAATCCCGAATACAGAATCCGTGATGAACAATTCTTACTAAGGAACCTGGAGAAGGGACTCCGTAATGAGGGATCCTGACTCTGGAATACGATTCAGGAATCATGCATAAGAAAGCCTTACACAAAGGAATCATTGACAAGGAACCCCGAATCAGGAATCCTGAATAAGGGACCCCTGCTAAGGAGCCCTTTATCCACGAGTCCTTAATAAAGAATCATTATTAAGCATTCCGTTATAAGGAGTCCTGGTTACGGAACCCTTCAGAAGGAATCCTTCGTAAGGTATCCGTAATAACGAATCCTTAATCGGGAACTCTTAAGCAGGAATAATTGATTTTAAAAAAACGCAATAAGAATTCCTGGATGAGGAACCCTTCATAAGGAATCATATCTAATGAACCAATCGTAAGGAACCCTGCTTATAAGGAATCCTTGGAAAGGCCCCTTTTTTTCATAAGGGAACATTACTAAGGAATCATTGGAAATGAACTCTTGGAAATAAATCCATTGTGAAACATCCGTATTGATAACATTCATACCGGATCGTTGGTAACGGGTCCTTTTGTATGGAATCCTGAGCAATCAATCCTGAATAAGAATCCTCAAAAAAATGAATCCATCATGAGTAATCCGCAGAGGAGTCCTTATCCTTCATTCGGAATCTGAACGCAGAAACCCTTACTAAGCTAAATGTACTGAAAAATCCTCACGAAGGAACAGATACTAACAAACCCTTACCAAAGGATCATTATTACAATAATCCTGACTAACGAATATGTATCGAGGAACCCTTGTGTCGGAAAGTTAAGGAATCCTCAACCAGAAATCTCCACAAGGGAACCCTCGGCAAGAAATCTGTACTAAAGGTTCCTTCGAAAGGGAACATTGACTAAGGAATCTGGCAAGGAATCTGAACTAAGGAACCCTGCATACAGGACCCAAGAAGGCCACAGAGAAGCCCAAGACTGCCCTGGAATGCCCCAAAAGGGCCCCAACGGACACCCAAGACTGCCCAACGATACTGCATCACCGTCATCGCCATCACAATTATCATCACCGTCATCATCATCATCACCACCAACAACACCAACATAAGAATGATCAGCATGACCATCACGAATATAATCAGCATCCTCGTCAGCATCGCCATCCTCAGCAGTAGGTTCACCATCATCACCACCACCATCACCATCACCACCAACATTATCATCATAATCGCCGTCATAATGTTGACCAGCATCATCGTCGTCATCACCAGCATCATCATCATCGTCACCGTCATCATCGCAATCGCCGTCATCATGAAAATGGTAATCACGGCCGTAATCATCGCAATCCTCCTCACCATCACCATCACCATCATCATCGTTGCCACCCTGGTCATTACTGCCACCAGCATCAGCACCGCCATCATCAAATTCAAAAACCTCCCCTCACTCATCATCCTCGTCCTCATCAGGTTCACCTCCTCCTCCTCCTCGCCAACTTCTTTTCACCTCTTCCTCATCTCCTTCACATCTTCATCATCGCCCTCAGTTCCCTGCGGGCGGCGCGCACGCGCGCATCAAGGCCACGACGGACCCACGATGGCGTCACAAAGCCCCTCGATCGCCCAAAACGGCCACGAGAAACGCTCGATGCGGCCTCAAGTCCTGAAGGCCCCTGGGGAACCCCAACGACTCCGGAATAATCCCGAAGAGCCCTGAAGAGCCGTAAGAATTTCTAACACACCCTCCAAAATCCTGGTGGACCCTGAGGAACCCTGAGAGACGCCTGAATATCTCAGAGAAGCCCTGAGGAACACTGAGAAATCCGGATAAATATCGAGGAGTCCCGAAGAATCCCCAGGAACCCTGAGGAACCCTGGTAAATCCTGAGAGGGTGACGAAGAACTGCTGAGGATCACTGAGGCGCTCTGAGGAATCCTGAGGAGTCCTGGACAATCCTGAAGGATCCTGAAGCTCCCTCAGGGATCCTGAGGACACTTGAGGGCTCCCAACAAACCCAAAGGATCCCTGAGGATCCCTCAGCGTACCTGGGGAACCCTGAAGAATCCTTTTGGAAATCTAGGCGACCCTGAAGATCCCGAAGGAACCCTACTCGTGGGAATTCGGAGGGTCGATTGTATGTTTTACTGGCAGCGAGCATCGGAGGTCCCCTGTGGGGCCCACAGAGCCCCGCAGCGGCCCTCCGTTGTTCGTTGCCCGTTGCTCCTCCCCTCCCCCCCGGAGGCCTCCGGACAGCGCTCTCACCAACAACAACAACAACAGCAATAACAACAAGGTCGACACATGCACTGCCCACCCGTCCACGGCCAGACAATGCACGCCTTCACCCACTGGGCGAACACGTGGACTGACGACCCGTGGACCCACTACCCCCCCACCCCCGCAACACCAACACCAACACCGGTTCCATAGAATTCCTGTAGGATCTCTTTGATCACCGTGGCTCTGAGACCACCCCTACGCACCTCCACGTATTCGTGCGAGAGGAAACCATGTGCGCACCGGCGAAGCGACCTTCGGGCTCCCTTCGGAATCCATGCGGAATCCTCAGAATCCCTGGGGGATTCCTAGGGAATCCCTTGGGAATCCCTAGGGAAACCCCCGGGAATCCTCGAGGATTTCTAAGATCCTATACAGAGCCGACACGCCATGTGAGGAACCCTATACAGAGCCTACAAGGCCTGTACGGGATCCTATACAGAGCCTACACGCCCTGTACGGGATCCTGTACAGAGCCTACACGCCCTGTATGGGATCCTACACAGGGCCTCCAGGCCCTGTATGGGATCCGGTAAAGAGCCTACACGCCCTGTGCGAGATCAGATTGAAAACCTACACGCCCTGTATGGGATTCTGTGTACATCCTACACGGTCTGTACGGGATCCTATACAGAGCCTACACGCCCTGTATGGGGCCCTATGCAGAGCCTGCACGGCCTGTGTGGGATCCTGTACAAAGCCTCCCCGCCCTGTATGGGATCCTTTTGCAGACCCTACACGCCCTGTATGGGATCCTATACAGAGCATACACGGCCTGCTTGGATCCTGTACAGAGCCTACACGGTTTGCACGGGATCCTATACAGAGCCTACACGCCCTGTTTTGGATCCTGTAAAGAGCCTACACGCCCTTGTGCGGGATCCTGTACAGAGCCTGCACGCCCTGTATGGGATCCTGTGCAGAGCCTACACGGCCTGTACGGGATCTTATACAGAGCCTACACGCCCTGTATGGGATCCTATACGGGGCCTGCACGCCCTGTATGAGATCCTACACGGCTTGTGTGGGATCCTGCACAGAGCCTATA
>CAUYUJ010018860.1:419252-426752 GCA_963575745.1 Prorocentrum cordatum
TAGTAGTAGTAGTAGTAGTAGTAGTAGTAGTAGTAGTAGTAGTAGTAGTAGTAGTAGTAGTGGTAGTCGTAGCCGTAGCAGTAGCCTCATCCGCCTCCTCCTCCTCCGCCTCCCCATCCTGCTCATCCACCCGAAATGTACGGAATGGCAGACATGAAGCTTCAGTGGAGCTCCCTGCGGGGCCAGGGCCGCGATCCTCGAGAGGGGTGTGCCGAAATCAAGCTTCGGTGGAGTTCCCTGTGGGGCCAGGGCCACGATCCTTGAGAGGGCTGTGCCAACATGAAGCTTCGGTAGAGCTCCCTGTGGGGCCAGGGCCACGATCCTCGAGAGATGTGTGCCGAAATGAAGTTTCGGTGGAGCTCCCTGTGGGGCCAGGGCCATGATCCTCGAGAGGTGTGTGCCGAAATGAGGTTTCGGTGGTGCTCCCTGTGGGGCCAGGGCCCACGATCCTCGAGAGGGTGTGCCGAAATCAAGCTTCGGTGGAGTTCCCTGTGGGGCTAGGGCCACGATCCTTGAGAGGGCTGTGCCAAAATGAAGCTTCGGTAGAGCTCCCTGTGGGGCCAGGGCCACGATCCTCGAGAGGGGTGTGCCGAAATCAAGCTTCGGTGGAGCTCCCTGTGGAGCCAGGGCCATGATCCTCGAGAAGTGTGTGCCGAAATGAGGTTTCGGTGGTGCTCCCTGTGGGGCCAGGGCCACGATCCTCGAGAGGGGTGTGCCGAAATCAAGCTTCGGTGGAGCTCCCTGTGGGGCCAGGGCCATGATCCTCGAGAGATGTGTGCCGAAACGAGGTTTCGGTGGAGCTCCCTGTGGGGCCAGGGCCATGATCCTCTAGAGATGTGTGCCGTAAAAAGGCTTCGGCGGGGCTCCCTGTGGGGCCAGGGCCGCGATCCTTGAGAGGGGTGAGCCGAAATCAAGCTTCGGTGGTGGTCCCTGTGGGGCCAGGACCACGTTCCTCGAGAAGTGGATTCCCTCAGGATTCCTCAGGGTTGCCGGGGGATTCCTTATGATTTCCTATGGATTCCTAAGGATCCCCTAAGGATTCCTACGGGGAAGTGCTTAAGGATGTGCTCAGGGCAACGGCCACCATAGAGATCCTATAGGACTCATATATGATTCACCCGACACCCCATAGGATTGCACTGGGAGTTCTATATGATTCCACACGGGTCTTAAAGGATTCCATAGGGATCCTATAGGGGTCCTACAGGATCCCATGCAGGTCCTGTAGGATTGCATTGAGAACCTATAGGATTCCATAGGGACCATATAGTACTCCTGGAGGATTCCCTTGGGATCTTCTAGGATTCCATAGGGATCCTAGGACTGCTATAGGGTTCCATGGGGATCAGATAAGGATTATCAAGGGTCCTGTACGGATTTCTACGGATCCCTATGGAACCCGATAGGATCCCAGGCATCCTACAGGATCTCAATGGAATCCTTTAGGATCCCCATGGGATCCTATAGGATCCCCATGGCATTTCAATAGGATTCCTATGGAATCGTATAGGTTCCCGATGGAGTCGTATAGAGTCCCCTAGTATCCTATAGGACCCCTATGGAATCCTATAGGACACCAACACCAACACCCCAACAGTCCCGTGGGGCCACCACAAAGGCCCCACGGGGCTGTTGGGGTGTTGCTGTTGGTGTGGGGGGGGTACGGGTCGTCAGTGCACGTGCCCATCAACAAAAACAACAACAACAACAACAACAACAACAACAACAACAAAAACAACAACAACAACAACACCAACAACAACAACAATCACAACAACAACAACAACAACACCAACAACAACAACAACAACGACAACGACAACGACAACAGCAACAACAGCAACAACAACAACATCAGCAACATGAACAACAACCACAACCACAACCACAACCACAACAACAACAACAACAACAACAACAACAACAACAACAACAACCACAACAACAACAACAACAAATTCAACAACAGCAAAAACCACAACCACGACAACAACCATAACAACAACGACGACAACAACAACCACAACAACAGCAGCAGCAGTAGGCACAACAAAAGCAGCAGTAACAACAGCAACGACCACAACAACAATAGCATCAGCAACAACACCACCATCACATCAAATAACAACAGCATCGACAGCAGCAACATAAACAACAGCATCAACGGCATTATCAACAACATGAACAACAACAACAATAACAACAACAACAACATCACAACAACAATAACATCAACCATGTAATCATCAGCGTCTCCGTTTCATCGCCATCATCATCGTAAGCATGGCACTTATCATCATCATCATCATCATCATCATCATCATCATCATCATCATAAGCAGCATCATCATCAGCAGCATCGGCAGCATCGGCAGCATCATCATCACCGTCATCATCATCATCATCATCATCATCATCATCATCATCATCATCATCAGCAACATCCTCCTCCTAATCATAATCCGCATCATCCTCCTCCTGCTGCTCCTCAGACCGCCCCAAGAGAGGCCCACGCTGCCCAACCCCCCTCCAGGGAGCCCGCAAAGGATGTGCGCAAGACCAGACTCGTGATACGAACGTTCGCGCAATGCGTGCTTTCGAAACCAGCGTGGACTCATGCACGTGCACGTCCTTCTTTCGCTCCCGACCCTCTCCGCCCGCGCCCGGACCTTCTCTCCCGCACGCATGGTGCTGGCTCCGGCGCCGAGGCCCGCGGCGCCGCGCTTAGGCTGGCTGCCGGTGGGCGCCGAGTGCTCTGCCCGTGTGGCGCGCTGGCGGCGCGCTGAAGGGGGTGCGCAAGGACAAAAGTACTACGTGTCCTCCTCGGAGGCGTGCGTCCGACCCGAACATGTACCAGAATCATCGTGCAGCATATCGGTCCCCAAGCGGTGCAGACAGAAAGCGCCCGCCACGAAGCATATGCTATAAGAATTCTCGGCGCGCGCACACATAGTCCTAGTCTGTTGGGGTGACGCCTACTGAGGGGGGGGGGGGGGCCTGCAGGAGCCAAGAGCAGTCAACATCGGATCGGAAAGAGAGCCGAATCGGAAGGTGCGTCGGATCGGGCACGGAGACGGAATCCAATCGGATCGACCGCGCCACGATGCACAGCACCGCCGCGCAGGCGCCGGGCCGCCCGGGCCGGTCCGAGTGCCGGAACCGTATCGGGCCAGGCTAGCCAGGACAGATATCGAATCGGATCGGTCGAATCGGAATGGACCCTGCCGTTAATCATCCATGACTTTCGGGCCACAACTCGGGCCATAGCCGGCCGTTCAGAGCGATCCGGGCACCTCCAGAACGCTCTCGGCGAGGTGCAGCTGCTGGAACGCATCCCCAGGCGCAAATCAGCCTGACGAAGGACCCAAGGATATGCAGGTGTGAGTACCGTGCTAGGGGTGTGCCGAAATGAGTGGCGTGGTACACAACGCGAACGAAAACGAACAACACAATGCGGACTGCGCCACGGAGGCCTTCGGTGGGGCTCCATATGGGGCCACGAAACGCCGTACTGGGTGAGGGAGACGCATGCGGACTGCGCCACGGGGACCTTCGGTGGAGTTTCCTATGGGGCCACGAAACCTGTGAGGGGTGTGCCGAACTGAGTGGAGGGGACGCATGCGGACTGTGCCACTGGGACCTTCGGCGAAGCTCCTATGTGGCCACGAAACGTGTGAGGGGTGTGCCGAAATGAGTGGCGGGGACGCATGCGAACTGTGCCACTGGGACCTTCGGCGGGGGCCACGAAACGTGTGAAGGGGTGTGCCGAAATGAATGGCGGGGACGCATGCGAATTGTGCCAAAGGGACATCCGGCGGAGTTCTCATGGGGCCACGAAACCTGTGAGGGGTGTGCCGAAAGGAGTGGCGGGGACGCATGCGAACTGTGCCACTGGGACCTTCGGCGGAACTCCTATGGGGCCACGAAACGTGTGAGGGGTGTGCCGACATGATTGGCGGGGACGCATGCGAACTGTGCCACTGGAACCTTCGGCGGGGCTCCTATGGGGCCACGAAACGTGTGAGGGGTGTGCCGCAATGAGTGGCGGGGACGCGTGCGAACTGTGCCACTCAGACCTTCGGCGGAGCTCCTATGGGGCCACGAAACGTGTGAGGGGTGTGCCGAAATGAGCGGCGATGGCGCGTGCGAACTGTGCCACTGGGACCTTCGGCGGACTACCTATGGGGCCACGAAACGTGTGAGGGGTGTGCCGAAATGAGTGGCGGGGGCGCGTGCGAACTGTGCCACTGGGACCTTCGGCGGAACTCCTATGGGGCCACGAAACGTGTGAGGGGTGTGCCGGCATGAATGGCGGGGGCGCGTGCGAACTGTGCCCCTGGAACCTTCGGCGGACTACCTATGGGGCCACGAAACGTGTGAGGGGTGTGCCGACATGAGTGGCGGGGATGCATGCGAACTGTGCCACTGGGACCTTCGGCGGAACTCCTACGGGGCCACGAAACGTGTGAGGTGTGTGCCGAAATGTATGGCGGGGATGCATACGAACTGTGCCACTGGGACCTTCGGCGGAGCTCCTATGGGGCCACGAAACGTGTGAAGGGTGTGCCGAAATGAATGGCGGGGACGCGTGCGAACTGTGCCACTCAGACCTTCGGCGGAGCTCCTATGGGGCCACGAAACGTGTGGGGGGTGTGCCGAAATGAATGGCGGGGACGCATGCGAACTGTGCCTCTGGGACCTTCGGCGGAGCTCCTATGGGGCCACGAAACGTGTGAGGGGTGTGCCGAAATGAGTGGCGGGGGCGCATGCGAACTGTGCCACTGCGACCTTCGGCGGAGCTCCTATGCGGCCACGAAGCGTGTGAGGGGTGTGCCGACATGAGTGGCGGGGACGCATGCGAACTGTGCCACTGGGACCTGCGGCGGAGTTCCTATGGGGCCACGAAACGCGTGAAGCGGTGTGCCGAAATGAATGGCGGGGACGCATGCGAATTGTGCCACTGGGACCTTCGGCGGACTACCTATGGGGCCACGAAACGTGTGAGGGGTGTGCCGACATGAATGGCGGGGACGCATGACCTTCGGCTGAGCTCCCATGGGGCCACGAATCGCGTGAGGGGTGTGCCGACATGAATGGCGGGGGCGCATGCGAACTGTGCCGCTGCGACCTTCGGCGGAGCTCCGATGGGGCCACAAAACGTGTGAGGGGTGTGCCGAAATGAATGGCTGGACGCATGCGAACTGTGCCACTGGGATCTTCGGCGGAGCTCCTATGGGGCCACGAAACGTGTGAGGGGTGCGCCGAAATGAATGGTGGGGACGCATGCGAACTGTGCCACTGGGACTTTCGGCGGAGCTCCTATAGGGCCACGAAACGTGTGAGGGGTGTGCCGACATGAATGGCGGGGGCGCGTGCGAACTGTGCCACTGCGACCTTCGGCTGAGCTCCTATGGGGCCACGAAACGTGTGAGGGGTGTGCCGACATGATTGGCGGGGACGCATGCGAACTGTGCCACTGGAACCTTCGGCGGGGCTTCTATGGGGCCACGAAACGTGTGAGGGGTGTGCCGAGATGAGTGGCGGGGACGCATGCAAACTGTGCCACCGGGACCTTCGGCGGAGCTCCTATCACAACACCTGAGATCGATGTTCTGTTATTCCTTGAAAGCGGTTCCAAGTGAATAGAGACAGCGATCCCACTGGGATCGCTTCTCTAGACCCCTGGGAATCCATTCCTAGGGTTTGCCTTCCTGCGCGCGTTCAGTGGCCGCCTTTGATGGGCGCCCTTAGTGGGCGCCCTCAGTGGGCGGCGTCCTTAGTGGGCGCCCTTAGTGGGTGCCCTTAGTGGGCGCCCTTCGTGGGCGCCCTTCGTCGGCTCCGTGGGCGCCCCTAGTGGGTGCCCTTCGTCGATTCCGTGGGCGTCCCTAGTGGGCTCCTTCAGCAGGCGCCCTTAGTGGGCGCCCTTCGTCGATTCCGTGGGCGTCCCTAGTGGGCCCCTTCAGCAGGCGCCTTCAGTGAGCGCCTACGTGCGCCTCGCCCCACGTGGGCGCCTTCAGTGAGCGCCCTCAGTGGGCGCCCGCAGTGGGCGTCTCCAGCAAGCGCCTGACGTGGGCGCCCTACTTGAGCGCCCTACGTGGGCGCCCTAAGTGGGCGCCTTCAGCAGGCGCCCTGGCAGGCCCCCGCGGAATTCAAATGAAATTGTGAATTTATTAGAAACCAATGTTTGTTTTGGATTCCGTGGAGTTCCGTGGAATTCTAGAACTCTTCGGAATTCCATAGGGTTCCAATGCAATTCCGCGGGGTACGTGGGCGGGCGCGAAAACGGGCGGGAACGCGGTGGCGGCGGTCGCGCTGTGGGAAAGGGGAATTATTGCCTTTCAATAGTGCGTTTCAAGGTGTTCCTCCCTTTCCGTGGGGTGCGTGGGCGGGCGTGGGAACGGGCGCAGACACGGTGGCAGCAATGGCGCGTTCCTTTTTCGTGGGGCGCGCGGGCCGGCACTGGAACGGGCGCGGACACGGTGATGGTAATGACGCGCTTGAGAAAAGGACAACGATCGTGTTTCATATGTTGTTCTGGTTTTATCCCCTTTTCGGGGGGCTACGCGGGCGGGCGCAGGAACGGGCGCGGACACGGCAGCGGTAATGACGCGCTTGGGAGGAGGAAACTACAGCCTTTCATTGACGTTTGGGATTTGATTTTCTCTTCGCGGGATGCGCGGGCGGGCGCCCGAACGGGCGCGGACGCGGTAGCGGCAATTGCGCGTTCGGGAGGGGGGAACTTTCGTTATTCATTGATTTATTTGGTTCTAATTTGTTCGTGGGGTGCGCGGGAGGGCGCGGGAACGGGCGAGGGCGCGGTCGCATTCCACGGGAATTGCCCGAACAAAATCCGCCGACCCTGTCGGCGTGTGGAAGAGGCTTCTCCGTCTGTTCCCTCTTCGTCGTCGTCGTCGTCGTCGTTCCTTCCCCTTTCCCCACAGCGTCGTTGCTTCTACCCCTCTCCCAGGGCCTCCTCCTGAAGCGTGCCAGTCCAAAGCGACATTGAGCAACGTCGTAATTGAGTCGAAGGGAAGCCCCTTCCCTTTGATCCCTTCCCCGCCCGGGGGGGGGCGTCCCGGGGGGGGTCCCGGGGGGGGTCCCGGGTTTTTACGCCGCCCCCCCGGGGAATCCCGGAGCCCAAAAAAACCCCAAGACGGGCCAAGAGTGCCCCAAAAGGCCCCCAAGACGATCCAAGAGGGCCCCGAATCGCCGAATGATCTGTCCAAGACGCCTTGACGACCTCCAGACGGCCCAAGAGGTCTGCGAGACGCCCCAAGAGGCCTCCAGGACCGTTCCCACGAGAGCCCCAAGAGGCAAAAATCATGGATTTCCCATACGTTTTTCAAGAATTTTGGCGTTCTCGCCTCTTCCGCTTCCCCACGCGCCAAGACGTCCCAAGAGGC
Source organism: Prorocentrum cordatum (assembly GCA_963575745.1). Taxonomy (NCBI): domain Eukaryota; class Dinophyceae; order Prorocentrales; family Prorocentraceae; genus Prorocentrum; species Prorocentrum cordatum. The sequence continues at coordinate 426,656 of CAUYUJ010018860.1, forward strand.
CCCCAAGGTCGCCCCGAGACGGCCCAAGAGGCCTCCAAGAGAGTCCCCAAACGGCCCAAGAGTGCCCCAGGACGGCCCAAGACGCCTCCAAGACGGC
>CAUYUJ010018860.1:431752-434252 GCA_963575745.1 Prorocentrum cordatum
TTCGCCGCTTTTCCGCGGGGGAGCGGTCCCATCATGTTTTCGCGTTGTCTCGGTTCCGCTTTGGCGTCGGGGCGGGGGCGGCCCTTTTGTTGTTGATTCAGTCGCGTGTTTCTGTTTATCCGCCCTGGGTCTTGAATCCGACCGATTCTGTGCAGAAACGGACGGAGCCAGGTTCAAGAATGGATGCGGTCTTGTTCGCGCCCATTTGGAGCCCGAAACGGGCCATTCGCTTGATGGAGGCGGACCGTTTCAGGATCGAGAATCCGCTTTGGATATTGAAGCGGTCCGTTCTCCTTGAGCAAATGCTTCGTTTCAGGTCCCAAATGGGCGTGAACAGGATCGCGCCTTTTTGCGTTCCTGAATTCGGCTGCTGAACAACAGAGAAATTGCGAACCTACCGTTGCAGGATCACTATTGGCGCGATTCAGTTTCAGCTTTGGGTCGGTTCAGGTCCGAACGACGGACCGATTCAGGTTCCAGGGCGGGCTGGAACAGGACCCAGTGATTCCCTCGAGCCTGAAGCCGACCTATGCCGAGTTCCGCGAGGCGCTGCGGGAACGGGCGCGGGCGCGGTCGCGGCAACGGCGCGCTAGGGAGGGGGCAACTATGGTTTTGCATCCACTTTTCGGAACTCCCCCCCCCCTCCCCTTCCGCGGGCCGCGTGCGCGCGCGGGAACGGGCGCGGACGCGGTAGCGGTAATGGCGCGTTTGGGAGGGAGGAACTATGGCGTTTCATCGGTTTTTCGCGTTTTCCTCTCCCTCTGTGGGGCGCGTGCGCAAGCGCGAAAACGGGCGCGGGCATTGCGGCGGCAATTGCGCGCATGGGAGGGGGGAACTCTGGCTTTTCATTGGTTCGTCGGGTTCGGTTCCCCCTCCGCGGGGCAGGCGTCGACACGGGCGCGGGCGCGGCAGCGGCAATGGCTCGCCTGGGAGGGGGAACAACGATTCGCCATTTCCCCTCCCCTGGGATTTCTTCCGCTTCCGTGGGATGCGCGAGCGGGTGCGGAAACGGGCGCGGGCGCGGTAGCAGCAATGGCGCGTGTGGGAGGTGGGTCGATGGTTGTTCATTGGTTTGTCGGGCGTTGCTTTCCCTGCGCGGGGCGCGCGGGCGGGCGCGGAATCGGGCGCGGACGCGGTAGCGGCAGCGCCGCGCCTGGGAGAGGGAACATGTAGTTTTCCATTGCTTTTGTTTGTCTCTCCTTCCGCGGTGCACAGCGCGCTTGGGAGGAGGAGAGGACCGCCTTCTATGTATTTTCTGGTTCCGTTTCCCTTTTGCGCGGGCGCGCGGGCGGGCGCGGAAACGGGCGCGATCGCCGTAACTAGCGGCAATAGCGCGTCTGGGAGGGGGGAGGGGGGGGTGATTGTCTTTCGTAGATTCTTCGGGTTCCCTCCTTCCGCGGGGCACTTGCGCGGGCGGGCGCGGAAACGGGCGCGGGCGCGGTAGCGGCAGCGCCGCGCCTGGGAGAGGGGGGGGCCGTGGCTGTTCATCGACCCGTTCGGTTATATTCCTTTTCCGCGGGATGCGCGGGCGGGCGCGGAAACGAGCGCGGGCGCGGCAGCGGCAATGGCGCGTTTGGGCGGGGGGCGCGGGAAACCATCGCCTTTCATAGATGTTTCGCGTTTTGTTTTTGTTTCCCACGGGTTACGCGGGCGGGCGTGGGAACGGGCGCGGGCGCGGTCGTGATGAACGGGAATGCCCCCAAAGAACCTGAAAGCCGTGAACGCGGGACATTCCGAAAACACCCGTTGGGTCACCCTCGAGAAGATCGGGAATCGATTCCGAGGGTTTTCCAAAACGACCCCGGGACCATGGTCAAAAAAACCCCGCCTACTCGTCACCCAGGAAAAATTGAAACCCGCGCTCCCGTACGCACGCGCGCGCGCCCACGCCCGGGCGCGCAGGCACACGCACGCGCGCACCCTTGGGATCACCGTCGAAATCCCTGGGAATCGATTCCCAGGGATTTCAAAAGCGAGCCCGGGATCATTATCGGAATATTCCAAGTGTTAAACCCAGAAGTGGGAGTGCTCCGGGAAAATCACATGTGAACTCATTTTCGGAATTGATCGGCTTCTTCAGATTTCTTGGGCAATACCAAGGTAAGTTCCAAATCGTCTCCATCTGCGGGAAAGCCAGGGAAACCTGAGATTCAGAATGTGGAAGAATCCGGGGGGGGAACCTTTTTGGGGTCACCTTTGAAATCCCTGGGAATCGATTCCTAGGGATTCCTAAAGTACTGGTTTAGACAGGGCGCGCGGGGGGAAAAGTCTCTTACCTCCCTTGGAATCGATTCCAAGAAATCAAGAGTTGCGATCCCAGGCGATGCCGAGCTCCTATGGGGCCACGAAACGTGTGAGGGGTGTGCCGAAATAAATGGCGGACGCATGCTAACTGTGCCACTGGGACCTTCGGCGGAGCTCCTATGGGGCCACGAACCGTGTGAGGGGTGTGCCGAAATGAGTGGCGGGGACGCATGCGAACTGTGCCACTGGGACGTTC
>CAUYUJ010018860.1:436752-446752 GCA_963575745.1 Prorocentrum cordatum
TGTCATCATCGCATCCACGCCCACAACTATCGCCACCACCATCATCATCACCGTCATCGTCAGCATTGCAAGCATCGTCGTCATCGTAGCCATGATGGTCACCAGCAGTTGCACCATCACAATCAACGACATCATCATAAGCAGCAGCGGCAGTTGCATTATCAGCATTAAGCATCAACATCGACGTTAACACCAGCACCTGCATCCGAATCCTGGTCATCATCAACATCATCAGCATCATCATCACTAGCACCACCACCAACATTATCATTATCGGCGTGGCACCCACCATCCGCAACACCATCGTCAAGATTGACATCATCAGCAACAACATCATCGCAGTCATACCCGTCATTACCAAAAGCAGCAGCACCAGCATCATCATCATCGTCATCATCATCAGCAGCAGCAGCAGCATCACGATCAGCAGCAGCAACGCCATTAATCCATCCTCCTCCCCCGTCCTCCTCCATCCTCCTCTTCCTCCATTCTCCTCCTCCTCCTCCTCTTCCTCCTCCTCCTCCGCCTCCTCCTCCACTTCCTCCTCCTCCTCCCGTTCCCTTGCACAGAACTCCTCCCTGTCGCACCACGAGGCGTGGCGGTAGGACGGGCCGAGCGCCTGGCCCCAGACCTTAAACTTGCAGCATAATCACATAAGGAGGGCCTGAGGACAGGAGTTGTTTTCAGAATTGAGCTCTCGCGTTAGCGCGACGTGCATTCGTCATACAAAATGGCAACAGCTTCAATGATGACGGGAGTGGCTTTGTTAATGGCGCTCTCAACAGCTTCAAGGGTGGATCGGAGGCCTCAAATGCGGGGCTAACCCATCAGCACCGCGCACAGCCGTCTTTCGTTTGCAACGTACTCATGGATGGAAGGCGGGCCGTATTCAAAATTGAGCCACCACGTCATCGCCGCGTCCATTCGCCTGAGAAGCGTGCAACCGCCTCAAGGGTGGAGGGCAAAATATCGTCACAATTGAATTATCGCATTTGTGCCGTGCAAAGTCGTCGCAACATTACGCAACCGCGTCAATGATGGATGACGGCTCCATTTCAAAGTGGGGCTCTCGCCTTAGCGCCGCGCTCACTGGTCATCAACGTTCACAAACGCTTCAACATGAAGGTGGGGCAATTTTCAACATGAGGCTCTTATCGTAGCGCCGCGCATATCAGTCTTGAACCTCGCAACCGCCTCAAGGATGAATGGGAGGGTCAACATGGTCGCCTCGCCGTCCTGGCAACACGCACATTCGCCTCAAAAGTGTGCAACTGGAAGGGTGGTGGGTCGTATTCAAAATGGGGCTATCGCCGCAGCTTCGCGCACACTCATGTCAAAAGTGTACAACCAGTTCAAAGATGGAGAGCAGGCTGGCCAAATTGAGCGCTCGCCTTGGCGCCGCGCAAATCCCACCAGCCCTTTGGGCGTGAGTGGTTTAGAGAGCCCGCTATGTTCTCAACCCCCTCATAACCCCCTATCTTCCCCTTCGGGGAGGGGTTTACCCCTCCCCCTACCCCCTCCCCTGGACCTGGAGAGGGCGGGCCGAGTGGTGGCAAGGGTGTTTTTGTTCGACTCATGGGAGGGCCAAAAAACGACGATCCTCACGAGGATTCTGGGGGGGGGGGGGGGGGGGGGCTCAACTCGTCTTCGAAGCCAAAACCATTGATTGTTACTACGGTGTTGGCCCCATTTTGGCCTTCTGAAGGGGGGCGCGCTCATCTTCCTTCATAGCAAAATCAATGATGTTACTAAGGTTTTGGCATCATTTTATCCTTCTCAAGGGGCAGCGCTCATTTCCGCTTCTGAAGAGGTCGCAAGAGGACCCAAGATGGCCCCAAGGGGCCCCCAAGAGGCCTCCAAGAGGCCCCCAAGAGGCCCCCAAGAGGCCACAAGAGGCCACCAAGAGGCCCCCAAGAGGCCCCCAAGATGCCCCAAGAAGCTGAAGAGGCCCCCAAGAGGCCCCCAAGAGGCCCCCAAGAGGCGCCCAAGAGGCCCCAAGAGGCTCCAAGAGGCCCCCAAGAGGCCCCACGAGGAGCCCGAACGACTCACACCAGGACGAGGGGCCCGAACGACTCACACCACGAAGAGCCCGAACGACTCACACCACAAGGAGGGGCCCGAACGACTCACACCAGGACGAGGCGCCCGAACGACTCACACCACGAGGAGCCCGAACGACTCACACCACGACGAGGGCCCCGAACGACTCACACCACGAGGAGCCCGAACGAGTCACACCAGGAGGAGGGGCCCGAACGACTCACACCAGGACGAGGGGCCCGAACAACTCACACCACGAGAAGCCCGAACGACTCACACCAGGACGAAGAGCCCGAACGACTCACACCACGAAGAGCCCGAACGACTCACACCAGGAAGAAGGGCCCGAACGACTCACACCAGGACGAGAAACCCCAAACGACTCAAACCACGAGGAGCGCTTTCTCTCCCTCCTCCTCCGCCTCGTCCTTCTCCCGCTCCCCCCACAAGGAGGATGTACAAGGAGGCGGGAGGAAGGAGGAACAGGGGAGATATGCGGGGCCAAGCGGACACACGCCTGAAAAACACGACTGTCGGCATGCTTCGCGAGAGTTGCTGCTGTGAGATGGGCTGGTGGGGATACGCGAAGCGTAAAGAATCCCACCAGCCCTTCGGGCGTAAGTGGTTTAGAAAGCCCGCTCTGTCCTCAACCCCCCTTCTTCCCCTTCGGTGAGGGGTTTACCCATCCCCCTACCCCCCCCCCCCCTGGACCTGGAGAGGGCGGGCCGAGTGGTGGCAAGGGGGTCTTTTTCGACTCCTGGGAGGGCCAAAAAACGACGACCCTCACTAGGATTCTGGTCCCGAGGGGGGGGGGGGAGTTTGGCCCCTCAACCCGTCTTTGAAGCAGAAATCATTGATTTTACGAGAGTGTTGGCCCCATGTTGGCCTTCTGAGGGGGCCGCGCTCACCTTCCCTCATAGCAAAATCATTGGTTTTACATGGTTTTGGGCTCAGTTTGTCCTTCTCAGGGGGCAGCTCTCCTTTGCGCTTCTGCGGAGGTCGCAAGAGGCCCCAAGATGGCCCCAAGAGGCCCCCAGGAGGCTCCCGAGATGCCTCCAAGAGGCCCCACGAGGCCCCCAAGAGGCCCCAAGGGGCCCCCAAGAGGCCCCCAAGAGGCCCCCAAGAGGCCCCACGAGGCCCCAAGAGGCCCCCAAGAGGCCCCCAAGAGGCCCCCAAGAGGCCCCCAAGAGGCCCCACGAGGCTCCAGGAGGCCCCCAAGAGGCCCCACGAGGAGCCCGAACGACTCACACCAGGACGAGGGGCCCCAACGACTCACACCACGAAGAGCCCGAACGACTCACACCACAAGGAGGGGCCCGAACGACTCACACCAGGACGAGGCGCCCGAACGACTCACACCACGAGGAGCCCGAAGGACTCACACCACGACGCGGGCCCCGAACGACTCACACCACGAGGAGCCCGAACGAGTCACACCAGGAGGAGGGGCCCGAACGACTCACACCAGGATGAGGGGCCCGAACAACTCACACCACGAGAAGCCCGAACGACTCACACCAGGACGAAGAGCCCGAACGACTCACACCACGAAGAGCCCGAACGACTCACACCAGGAAGAAGGGCCCGAACGACTCACACCAGGACGAGAAACCCCAAACGACTCAAACCACGAGGAGCGCTTTCTCTCCCTCCTCCTCCGCCTCGTCCTTCTCCCGCTCCCCTCACAAGGAGGATGTACAAGGAGGCGGGAGGAAGGAGGAACAGGGGAGATATGCGGGGCCAAGCGGACACACGCCTGAAAAACACGACTGTCGGCATGCTTCGCGAGAGTTGCTGCTGTGAGATGGGCTGGTGGGGATACGCGAAGCGTAAAGAATTCTGCTCCAAATGCGCAGCAGCTTCAAGAATAGAGCGCCGCTCTTCTTCGACAAAGGGCCCTTGCCATAGCGCTGGGCAAATTCGCAGTAAGAGTGAGCAGCAGTTTCAAACATTGAGGAATGAGTTGGGGCTCCCGCCTTAGCGTCGCACATTCGTCTTCAAAGGTGTTAACAGCTTCGAAGATGGAGGGCTGCTGTTTTCCTAGATCAGACTCTCGCGGCAATGCCGTGCGCATTCGATATCGAAGCTTGCCGCAGCTCCGTGTCAGAAAAAGGATGTTCGCTTGAGACTGCCACAACTGTGGAACAACGCATACACTTGAACAGGTGTATCAGCTACACCGATGGAAGGCGATTCCGTTTCAAATTGGGGCTCTCCCTTGAGACGTCCTCGAAGCCCGTGGCCAGCAGCGCAAACCAGTTGCGCCGATGGGGTTCGGCCCTTGCTCAATATGGGAATCTCGCCTGAATGGCAAACCCATGAGGCATTTGATGTTCCAAAGGCGCCCTTCCCTGTAGCCCAAAGAGGGGCTTGTAAGGACGTGTGGGGAGGGGGCGTGGGACGTGAATGTGTAGTGCAGCATCGCTGATGAACCTTGGCTTTACAATGGCCCCTTCCTGTTCCCTTGCAGAACCCTATCCTCATCACTCTCCTCCCCCTTTTCATCCTCATCGTCCTCCCCCTCCTCCACCCGATGTACCCTGGCACGATCAAAATCACACCCAGCATCATCATCATCAGCAACACCACCACCACCACCACCACCACCACCACCATCATCATCATCATCATCATCATCATCAGCAGCAGCAGCAGCAGCATCTTCATCATCCTCATCATGATCAGCATCATCATCATCGCCAGCATCAGCATCAGCATCATCAAGCATCCTCCTCCTCCTCATCCTCTTCCTCCCTCTTCCTCGTAGTCCTCCTCCTGCCCCTTCCCTTTCCCCTTCCTGCTCCTCCTCCTCATCATCCTCCTTCTCCTCCTCCTCCTCATCCTCCTCCTGCTCATCCGTTTCATCATCCTCACCTTCCTGCTCATCATCATCACCACCATCCCCCTCCCATGAGCACTAAATGGTCATGGGCCTCATCCTAAACGTACTCATCGCCATCGTCATCATCATTCGCATCATCATCAGCAGTATCAGCAGCATCATCATCATCACCACCATCAGCATCAGTACAACCATCATCATCATCATCATCATCATCATCATCATCATCATCATCATCATCACCATCACCATCACCATCATCATCATCATCATCAGCAGCATCATCATCATCATGACCATCATCACCGTCATCATCAGTATAAGCAGCCGTACCAGTACCAGTACCAGCACCAGTATCAGTGTCAGTACCAGTACGAGTATCAGTGTCAGTATCATCACCATCATCAGCAGCAGCATCAGCATCAGCATCATCAGCATCATCAGCAGCATCATCATATTCATCATCATCAGCAGAATTAGTCGTCATCATCGTCGTCAGCATCATCATCAGCAGCATCATCAGCAGCATGATCATCGTATTCCTCATCAACATCATCACCATTAGCATCGTCATCGTCATCATCATCGTCATCATCAGCATCATCATCATCATCACCACCACCACCATGTACATCGCTTCTCATCCTCCTCCTCCTCCTCCTCCTCATCCACCCCCCCCATCCTCGCAATCGCCGTCAGCATCGCCAGCATCAGCATCATCATCATCACCATCATCATCTGGAGCATCAGCATCATCGTCAGCATCTGCATCATCATCAGCATCAGCATCATCATCCACCGGATCAGCATCATCAGCATCATCATAATCGTCAGCAGCATCATCACTATCATCAGCATCCTCATCATCATTATCATCCTCATCATCATCATCCGCATCAGCATCAACATCAGCATGATCATCAGCAGCATCAGCATCATCATCAGCATCATCAACATCAACAGCATCATCGTCATTTGCAGCATCGTCATCACTACCATTGTCGTCAGCATCATGATCAGCAGCAGCATCAGCATCAGCATCATCAGCGGCACCAGCATCAGCAGCATCATCATCAACTCGTCATCGTCAGCGATATCGTCACCGCAAGCACCGCTCAACATCATAAGCATCAGCAAGTTCATCGTCTCGACCATAGTTCCAATCGTCATCAACATACTCAGAAGCATCGCCGTCGTCATAATCACCAGCATCGGCCAACGGACCAACGCTCCTTCATTCTACAACATATCCTCTACCTCCTCATCCTCAACACCATCATCAGCATCATCAGCACCATCAGCATCAGCATCATCCTCAGTATAAGCATCAGCAGTATCAACATCAGTAGACTTATCATGATCAGTATAAGAATCATAATCATCAGCAGTTCCAGCTGTACCATCACCAACAGCATCATCATCAGCATCAGCATCATCATCGTCTGCGGCGTCGTCGTCGGCGTCGTCGTCATCGTCGTCGTCGTCGTCCGTCTCCTCGCAATACCTCCTTCCTCCCTCATCCTCGTCCTGTCTCGCCCCCCGTCCTCATCCTCCGCCGCCTCCTCCTCCGCCTCCTCGTCCTCCTCCTCCTCTTTCCCCCCCCATCCACCCACACCCACCCGTGCGCCATCACTCCTCCATGTCCTGCTGCAGCGGGGCCTGCGGAGGGTTAAGGTGGGAGGCAGAAAGGAGGAGGAGGAAGAGGAGGAGGAAGAGGAGGAGGACGACGAGGAGAAGGCGGGGGAGGAGGTGAGGGAAGAAGGGAGTTGGAGCAAGGGAAGGAAGATGATGAAGTTGAGGAAGGGGGGAGGGCCAGAAGCGGAGGAAGAGGAAGGGGCAGAAGGTGGCAGGAGAGAAGACAAGGGTAGCCGCCAGAAGATGGATGGGAGGAGAAAGGCAAACGTGAAGGACCAGACGGGAAGGAGGGTAGCGTTCCTGGGAGACGGTTGGCGCAGACGATACACCTGAACGAACGCACTGGGGCAGCACACGCTTAACTCTGCATTGCAGAGGACATCCTGGGAACAACTCCAAGAATGAACACACACTCATTAGACTGGTGTGACGTTCGCGACTCCGTTCATATACCCGACCTTGTATGCAAGCAATCGCGCACGTGTACGGTGGCAATCGCCAGGGCTGGCGCGTTCTCCATCAGCTAGAGCTGCCAGGCTGAGCCCACCGAAATTGTATTGCAGGGCCAGCACTACTGAATACGAATATGCATCAAGTCCTCAGGCAGTTGCCCACTTATCCAAACTGGAGGGTTGAGCTCCGATTGACTAGACGTATGGAACTGCACGAACCTGTCAAGCAATGTGACTTGAACGGCCGACCTTGGACGGGGCAAGAGGAAAGGGTGCGCTACGCAGGCCCATGTGATTCCGACGATGCCCCTGCGCCGCTGGACGTACATGTTGCGTGTGGTATGGCGGAAGCCTCGGTTGCGAGTTAGAGACCGCATGGAAAACCTACTGGACTTGCAAAATTGCGCTCGCCTCGGTTGCGACTCCTTGGCGTGCGACTCCTTGGCGGGAGGAAGAGGCAACAAGGGCGAGCGGGAAGAATGGAATGGAAGAGGGTAGGAAGGAACGTCATGTGGCCACTGTGCCTACCGCCTACCTCGATGCCCTCGCGGGCCACTCCACTGATCCGCGTCTCTTCGCCCCGTCCCGTACCTTTGGTCACGCACTGCGCTCAGATGCAGTCGCGTATCGCGATGCACAAGGATCCCGTATTGTTCACCGTGGAGGCGGTTCAGGTGCAACAACATGAGGCATATTACACATACCCAGACAACGCAAGAAGGAGGCCAATGCCTAAGCATGAAGGTAGAAAGGCGGGGAGGGACGGAGGGAGGGAAGGAAGGAGGGGAGACAGAGAGAGATGGAACATAAGAAAACTGAAAGTACACAAGCCTCCACAAAAGAAAAAGAGACCGAGAGGAGCACGCTGTATACGCAAACGCAAGACTGGGCCGCTCGGCTGGAGGTCTGGACGGGCACAATTGGTCCTACTGTTCTGATGGACGGGTTCCCGTGCCTAGGTCGTGGGCCTGAGGCCTCTTGGGTGCATGCTTGGACCTCTTTGGATGCTCTTGGGGGTCATGTCAGAGGTTGTTGAGAACCACCTTAGAACCAGTGCACCATCCCGCGGGGCAAACTGGGTCAGAACGCCGCACAATGCCATGCAGACTACGCTGGAAAGGCGGACAAGGGAAGCAAACAACGCCCAGCAAAGTGCGGCATCTAGGCATTAAGTGGAGGCCGACAGCGCCACGAAAACCTTGTTTGTCTGCGCCCTGGACGGGAACAAAAATAAAGGGCAACAACAAAACAACAACAACAACAAACGAGTCGCGCAGCACCTGCGAAAGTAAAGAAGCAAAACCACCAATGCGAACAGCGCGTGGACACAGCCATCCGCTCACAGGCAATGCCAAGCAAATTCCGCGGACAAGGCAAAGCTGAAAAATGTAAAATGAACCGCGAAATTTCTTGACGCTTGCGGCCAGATGCCCCGCTCAGATGGAACGAAAACATGACACGTCGACTGCGGAACCCCAATCCCTGCGAATGGAGTCGTCCCTTGCCTAAGTGTTTCCTGTTCTCGGCATCCCGAAGCTCAGCGGGAAGCGCCTGAGCGCGGGCCAAAGTTGGTGCACATGCCCCGAGATGCGAAAACCATCCATAACGCTGGCAAACGCAAATGGACGAGGAGGAGGAAACAGAAGCTGGAGACCAAGAGTGTCGAACGGTAAAGCAGACAGGTCCCGCAGACTGGTTCCATTTTGGATGAAGTCTAAAGAAGGCCAAGCGTGCACTGGAACGGGCGCGGTGGGTGGCCAGTTCGAGACAGACAGCCACAAAGGGGAGAATACCGACCCGACCCCTCACACCACGACGACCGACAGTTCGGGTCTGGTGCTCCAACGTGTCCATCGTAACTAGCGCGGTGACCTCCCTGGCTTTACAAGGAAAACTTCCGAAACACAGCGGACGCCGGTGGCAGGGTTCGCATGGCGGCCTCGGGCCATTTCGGCACACCCCTCACGAGGATTGCGGCCCCATAGGGAGCTCTACCGAAGGCGCCAGTGGCAGGGTTCGCATGGCGGCCTCGGGCCATTTCGGCACACCCCTCACGAGGATCGTGGCCCCATGGGGAGCTCCACCGAAGGCCCCAGCGGCAGGGTTCGCATGGCGGCCTCGGGCCATTTCGGCACACCCCTCACGAGGACCGTGGCCCCACTGGAGCTCCACCGAAGGCGCCAGTGGCAGGGCTCGCATGGCGGCCCCGGGCCATTGCGGCACATCCCTCACGAGGATCGTGGCCACATAGTTGCGCTGCTTCAACAACCGCGCATGGGCGTCGTACTCCGCCTTGTCGGCGTGCAACGCCACCTCCTCCCTCATGGCTCTCAAGGCCTTCTCCTGCTTCTGCTCCTCGGTGAGAAGGACGCCGTCCTTGTCGTCGTCGGCGCCCGCGAAGACGGCCACGACCGTGTCCCTGAGCATGTCGGGCTCCGGCGGGAAGCCGTGGCCACATAGGGAGCGCAGGCGAAGATGGCATTCACAATTGCGGCACTCACAACTGCATATGGTTGGGTCCTTCGCCAGGATAATTCTTTTCTTCCGCGGATATTACCCGCGCTGATGAAAATTGCCGGCTTCCCAACTGATGGGAAGGGGACTCCAGCAGCAGCAGCATCTTCAGCATCAGCATCAGCATCGCCATGATCATCATCGTCGTCACCGCCAGCAGCATCATTCTCAGGACCACCAGCACTATCGCACGTAATCATCATCCGCAACATCAGCATCGTCACCATCGACAACAACAGCAGCATCATCATCAACGTCGTCATCATCATCATAATCATCTACATCATCAGTATCATAAGCTTCATACTCATCACCACAATCAGTCACATCATCATGTTCATCATGATGGTTGGCATTACCAGCATCACTGTTATCAGCAGCAGCATCCTCATCAACAGCATCATCAATAGCATCGGCAGCATCATCATCATCATCACCAGCATCAGCAGCAGCATAAACATCATCAGCAACGACATCAGCACTAGCATTATTAGCTTCATCGTCCTCAGCGTCACTA
>CAUYUJ010018860.1:454252-556752 GCA_963575745.1 Prorocentrum cordatum
CGACGGCGAGCAAGGGGGAGGCACACCCCGCTGCAAGTTCAGCCTCCCCAGCCGCGGCAGCGCCCGCCACTGGCGCCGCCTCAACGCCAACCACGACCGAGGCCGCTGGGGACACTGCCCGCGGGAAGGCAGCGAAGGCGGAAGCGGCGAAGCTCTCGGGGGCCAAGTTCGCCGCCGCCGAGGCCATGAAGTTGAACCAGCGCGCCCAGGTGAACAGCAAAGGCCTCGCCCCCGAGTCTGCCAAGGCCAGAGGCAAGGGCTTTGCTGCAGCGGGCGCTGAGTGATTCACGCCGGCGGGGAGCTCGGTCGGGTCTGGATCACCGAGTTCACCGCCCGCGCCGTCGTCTACTAGTCCAGCCGCATCCTCCTCCCCCCCCAGCATCGCCATCGCCCAGAGGCGAAGCATGCAGCACATCTACGGCCAGCCCGACCAGCACGCCGGAGTTGGAATCGTCTGAATATGATAAGGTTCCCTGCACATCGGTCCTTTTCGGCAACGTCACCTGCATGAGTAAGCGTACCTGGAATTTCTCCTCTCTCAGAAGTCGCACTTCGACATCTTCGCGACTGCGGCGACACATGTGGGCAAGTCTGCAGTGCGAAGCTGGGGCCAGGGCGCTCGCGCAGCAGGGCTCCGCCTTTTCGCCAACCCCGCTCGGCCGCATAGTCACGATCGCGCCGTTGCCCCAGGGCAAGCCGAGCGGGCCAGTGAAGGTGGGGAACGGGTCCTCAGCAAGGGGCACCTCCAGGTGCGGAGTTTCGAAACTATTTGCCCCGCTCAAGTCCTTCGTGCGGGTGAAGGACACACCCTCGACGGAATGCTGCCAGCGGTCATTCACATGTCGGGGTGCGCGCTCATCCTGGCGCGCTTCTCCAGGCTGAGCTCCATGGGTTCACAGGCTCGAACTTGCTCCGCTACCAGCGCCTGGGCGCATTTTTGCAGAGTGCGCAGTTGCCGTGGGTCGTCATCGGGAACTGCAACGTTCCAGCAGCAGCCACGCAGAAATCCTGTTTCGAACCACGAGTTGGCGGACACATTCTTACACCAGATGTTCAGTACACTTGCGACGCAGGTGCGAACGGCAATGTCATAGGCTACGTCCAACGCAGCACATCTGCCCGGACGCACGCGAAGGCAGCGCGGCCCATCACCGCCGTGGCCTGGCAGACGCACCTGGGCATCGCGCTGGACCTGGACCTGCGCCAGTCTGGCAAGCAGCCTCTGACGCGGTCTCTCAGCCTTGCGCCCAAGCTGCCACAGCTGGCGAGACCAGGAACGGAGCCCGCGGAGGGCTCCAAGCCCAGCGAGGCCCGCGCGCAGAGGAACATCGCCCGACAGGCTGCAGCCGAAAAAAGGAACGCCAAGCACAGCCAATTGTTCAGCGAGGTTTTGGATAGCCCATCTCCCGATCCCAAGGTATTGGTCGCGGGTGAATCCACTGACGTTGGCGACGATTTCGGGGCTGCCCCCTGTTGTTAAGAGGAAGATCCCTGGGCCGATGAACTCAATTTCCCCTCGGCCACGCCCGAGCCCAGGAGCGATGCTAGTGCATGTCCAAGTTTGGGGCCCAGTCTCAGTACTGAGGTGGTCTCCTCCATGTTCAGCCTGGCGGGCCCTGGGGGGTCCTTGTGGGCTGGGGGCGCCTGTTCAGGGGCCGCGCTCGAGGGGCTTCTGGGCTCGTCGTCGGCGGGCTGTCCCGGGGCCCCTGCTGACCACCCCGCCCCCCCCCCCCCTGCTCCGAAGGCGCGCCGTTGGGCCCCCCCCCGCCACCGAAGCCGACGCGGCCCCTAATTCTTCCCGGCCGCCCAACCAACACAGCACACAAGCAATGCCATCTTATTCTATTCCTTCAGAGCATTGAGAGGCCCATAGAGCTCGCCTAGGTTTTGTCAGTTCCCCCCCTCCTCTCTCCCTTCCTATGCCGCGAAGTCCGCGGCCTGCCAGATCGGCCCCGAGAGTTGCCACCTCCTCAGTGGGAACTACTCGTCTTGGGTTGGGACTCTGGAGGTCGCCATCCTGGAGCGCCATCACGGCCCCCCCCCCCGAAGCCCCCCCGCGCGATGGCCCCCAGCTTCGAGGTCCGCGAAGTCAATGGAAATAGAAAGTATCGCGAGGCCCCGTTGAGAGATACGATTCCTAGCTGGTGGGCAAGGCTACATAATGCACCAGCCAGATTTCACGCGCACCGTTCTCGCCAAAGAGTTCAGCTCCAGCGTCAGTCGTTGGAACGAGCGCGTCGCGACCTAGATGGCGATCCACCCGGGCAGGCCCGCGCGATCATTCGTGAAGGGCTTGAAATCAGTTGGTCTGAACGGTTGCCCGGTCTCCGCATGATCCACGAGCTGCCAGCGGGGCGAGTCGCATCTCTCGCCGATATTGCACGTCGGTTGTCTTCGCGCGGTCAACGAAGGGCGACCGCCCTGTCGCTCAGAGAATTCCGTGAGTGGCCATCGACGACACCAGCGTTGGGGACTCTCCACCGATCTACCCGGCAGGACCCCCCTCACTGGAGGTTGTCGGCGATGGTGGCGAGGCATTGCACCACCCGATGGATATTGCTCACTGGAAGTCACGCCGCTGGAAGACTTCGCGGGCTCCAGGTCTTGGATTCGGAGGCTACCCTCATGAGCGTTCTGGCTGTCGTCCGGGAAGCCGTTCGTGCTCATCCTGATCCTCTCCCTCCCCTCGAAGTTCGCGATCTACGAGTGACTCTTCGGGGTGTGAAAACCAAGACAGGGCTCGGGGTCGACCGCATCTCGCCTGGGGGCCTGGAGCGTCTTCCTGACGTGGGGCTCCAAGGGCTCGCTGATCTCCTGAACTGCGTGGAGACCCTCCTCGCGCGGCCCGCGCATGCCCCCCTGGTTGTCGGGGGGCTCCTTCCAAGGAAAACCCCTGGGGATCGTATTATAGGGATCGTCGCCGCGATGCATCGGGCCCGGAGTATGGCTCGGGAACAGCGGGCCCAGCAATGGACCTCAGCCTCAGAACCGCCCAGGGATGCCGCGGTCAAGGGTAACTCACCCCTCCGGGAAGCTTTCCGTGGGATACTCGACGAGGAGACGGCAGCAGTACTTGAGACCCCGTATCCTCACAGTGTAGAGGATCTGAAACAGTACTACGACACTATATGTTGGCTCAACCTGACGCGGGCCGTTGTCCGTTTGGGATTCCCACCGACGGTTGCAAATCTTGAGGTACTTCAATGTGCATCCCCACGCACGTTAAACCAGTTGTCCGCCTACTCCAAGACTATCGAGGTCACCAGGTCCATTGTTCAGGGTCTACGGGGTACCAGGTACGCGCGTAGCACGACATACTTCGCGACGCAGAAGATTTGCATACCGAATCCGAGGCCCAGCCATCGACTATGGCTGGACGACCTCTCCCAGTCCACCACAGGGTCACGACGTCAGATACGAATGGATATGATACGTTGTGTGGGTGAAACGGCCAATGGGCTGAAGCCACAGGGATTGCGAATTTCAAAGCAAATCATTTGTCACATGCAGTCATCATTCAGACGCCGTTGCTATTGTTGCAGCCTTAAGAAGGAAGGGCGCCATCCTGCATGCTGCCCGTCAGCGCACCTACTTCGGGGGTCGACCTGGGAGGAGGCCGTCGGCATGTGCGGTCTCAACGCATCAAGCGATTTGCCAAACATGTGGGTCGACTCCGTCGCGTTCGTCGTTATGCACGTGTGCTCCACAAACCTAAGATTTAAGCCCGTTGTGCTCGGCGGCCTGCCACGGGTACCAGACGCGCGGAGGCGTTGGGCAATGCCTCATTCCACGCAGTCGCAAGATGGGCGCAGACTGCCGCAGCAAGACGCACGGCCGCTGTCTCACCACATTGCTCGCCATTCGTGCTCCAGGACGTGACCCAGCAGAAAGTTTCGCACGCGGCACTTTCGCCCTGCGGCTCCAGCAGCGGCGTGACCACCCAGAGATCAGACCCGCAGTGAGAAGGGCCTGGTCAAAGGTGTGTGCCAAGCTGCAAGCTATTGATCCCGTGCGACGGTCTCGACATGTCCGAAGACCATTGTCAGCTAATGTTGCGCGCTTGTTATCTTTTGGATGGATCCCGCGAGGGCCATCGGAACGGCACATTCCGCATGCCGATCACGATTGGACCCCCCCAGACCAACATTTCACAAGGAACCGTGTCCTGGCTTCCTTTGACGAGTTTCTCTTGGATATCGATGAGGCGCCCATGGCGCCTCACTGGAAGAGCGCGGCTCTACACTTCGACGGCGAAGGGCCCCGGCGTGGCACGGGCGTCTGTTCACTCCGCAGGCGTCTGGAGCAGCTCAGCACAGCGTCGCCTGGCGGTCTCAGGCTGGCAGGCACCCTGTTCAACATTGCCATCGGAAGCGCGTGGACTCGCGTGCGCAAAAGGCACGCCTGAACCGCGATCATCAGACCAACCGCGCGCGCAATCCCGGGACGCTACAGCGCCCAAGATGTGGGCAAGGTGAAGATGATTATTTGCATCGTTCCTGGCTATGCGCACGCAGCGTGGAGTCGCCAGTTTACGAAGCCAGTCATAGTCCCGTTCCTTCGGCGACATCGCAGAGCACATCTCACGCGCGCTTCTGGCTTCGAGGCATGACGCCGAAGGATTGGATAATCATGCCGCCACCCGTTGTCTGACGACTGGGAGGCCTTCGGATTGCCCTGTGAGTTGGGCCCTGGATGCCTCGCTCCACGCACATGCGAGGAGATCGTCATCTTCGGGGGCCCCAGCGAGGTCGCGGACGCAGCAGACCCGCGCCTACACCGAGTTGCCCTGGGAACATGCCCCATGGAATCTGTCGACCCCCCGCGCGCTGCAGCATGCGTTTCAGGGAGCCTCGCCGGCATGCGCCACTCGGTGCCCAGAGGTGAGTCACAGGCGCCGCGGCTAGCCTCGAGGTGCACCAGCGGGGCCGTCCGATATCACAGATCGCGAGCCCGTGTTTTCCAGGATGGAGGCATGGAAAATTCGCTGCCCCCGGGGGGGGGGGGGGGCGACGCCGACATCTGGGCAAGCATCCAGATTTTACCTCTATCCAGCTCCAGGGGCGCGAATGATATCCAGGTCGAGTTTGTTCGCTCCCATCTGGACGTGCAGGCCATCATTGAGGGCAAGGCTGAGAGATAGTAGGTGGTCGGGAATGCGGCAGTGGATGAGATTACAGGTGCGAAGGCTGAGGGGCTCAGAGTTCCTGCGCACGTCCGTTATCAGGCCCTGGATGTCGAGCGCGGGGCCTTCCTCGCGCGCCGCCGCCTGCTGCCGGCGGCGATCCTGAGCATGCGTTCTGAGCGGGGGCAGGAGGTGCAGAGACGGAGGCAGCAGGACAGTGAGAGCCCACCCCCGCCCTTCCCCCCCCCTCCTCCCGCTGCAGCGCCGATCCCCAGTGTAGTGTCTCTGTTCACCGCGACCCACGCGTTGAACGACAGTGGACGCAAGCGCAAGCGATGTCTGGGGTCCGCCTCGAAGGATCGCCTCGAGGTTTGGAAATCGACCCAGCGTTTCAAACCCCCCAACCTGAATGGGGATTTTCATGCGATTCCGTTTGGCCACAGGCTGCACGCGGTTGGGGACTGGGCGCACGAATCGCACAGTATGAATCTGAATACCAAGTTGGGTCTTTGCGTTTTGCGGCTGTTGCGGCGCCTTCGCCAGCCCTCAGACTGCGAAGCTGCGTTAGTTGCGCGCATTTCGAGACGCGCCGACGGGCGAGGGCCATTGAAGGATGGTCCGCCAAGGTCTGCGGCCCAAGTCTTTAACCAAGGCCGAGATGGCGAGGCCCCCCCATGAAGGGTGAGCGCCCCCCCCCCCCCCCCCCCCCCCCCCTTCGGTTGAAAAGGCTTCATTTTCCTTCGCGTAGTGAACCAACATTGATCGTTATCATTATCCTCCTCCTCCTCCTGGCCCTCCTCTTCCTTATCCTCCTTTTCACCCTCTCCGCCTCCTCCTCTTTCCCCCTCCTCGCCCCACCCCCTCCCCCCCGTTTCCTCTCCCCCCCCCCCCCCCCCTCGCCCCTCCCCCCCTTCCTCCTCGTCTTCCTCCTCCCCTCGGGCAAGACTACACGAGGGCCTGAGTCTGGCGCAGATGCCAGGGCCCTTGGAAGATACGGTTAGATGGCACATCGTAGACTTGGCCTTGACTCGCCTGGCCAAGCGCCCCGATTGGGTGGAAGCAGTCTTCTGGCAAGCCTATCCAGCGCTGTCTCGCCAGCAGCTGTCGGGCACTGCCCCCCCCCCAAAAAAAAAAAAAAAAAACTACTGAAGCGAGCGCGCCCCCGAACCGCCGCGCACTTCGCGCCGCCGCGGCCAGCGCAGGCGCCGAGTTCGGCGGGAACTGAAACTGATGGGCAAGGCCTTTACACGGGGCCGCCGGCCACTCGTTGGTGGGCAGCTGGCGGGTCGGCGCCGTCAGGCATGCAGAACAAAAAGATGAGCCTCGCCGTGGAACCACTCGGTGGGTGGTAGCATGGCGAGCGCCCCTCCGCGCAGCAATTCTGACACCGCGCCGCTCTCTGCGGGCGGCAACGAAATCGGCCGGGGCAGGGGCCCCTGGGGCTCTTGCGTCTGCCTGCCTGGCCAGGGCCTCCGTCGCACCAACCTCGAGCAAGTGTTCCAGAACCTCATTGGCCAAGGAACCGATTCGGGCAACCTCGGCAATGGACTAGGGGGGAAGCTGGGCGAGGGCAGCTCCCTTCTGAGCTGCCTCATCAGCAGCCTCAGTACGTCTGAATTCGCCCTCGGAGACAAGTCGGCCTATGTCAGCCCCTGCGGGGTGACTCTTAATCGCGATAAGCTGCACCCCCCATGGCCTGGCGTTGAAAATCATACCAAACACGCGCCCGTGCCGCGGCGTGCACGGGCGGGGCCCGGCCTGGGCCAGCGTGGATTTCTTTCGAAACGCAAGCGCAATCTACAACAAAAAAGGCTGGTCCCGCGGTGTGTTTGAGGGCCTGGGCGAGGCCTTCGAGCTCCGCCAAGCGCGCCGCCTGGTGCCGTCCGAAAAGAGGGCCCCAGGCTTCCCCAAAGATGGCGCCCTGGGACCGAATTGCAAAACCCCAGCCACAAATACGGAGCCTCGGGCCACTGGCGCGGCCGCCCCCGCTTCAATCGGCACCTACAAGGGCATCTGGGGGGAGCTGGAGACGCTGATCCTGCACAAAACCTCCAGAACACTCAATACCTATTCTGGGAACGTGCCAATCTGCGGGTATACCCAGAGGATCGGGACGATTCCACGATGCCAAAAAACAAACCCATTTTTCACGTTCACCTTCCATCTGCGGGTGAAGGTCAAAGGCTGCGTGCGCTGTTGCGTTAAGACATGGGCACTTCCACTGTTGATGTAGAATGTCTTCGACGGGCAGGGGGTGGAGGCGCGCTGCGCTACACCGAGGACACGGCTGTCGATTAGGCTCGTCAGGGAAGCGCCGATCTTCTGGCCACAGGGCTCCTGTAGCTATGCGCTCGAGCAGTGCTGCATGTCCATGGCGTTGCGCGCGCCGACGACCACGCATGAGCCTTAAGAGCACGGTAAGGTCGTCACCGTGCTCAAAGCCTCTGCCACAAAAGTGCTCGGCTGCAAAGTCCCTCCAGATCTGCTGCTCGAATGTCCCGCCAACTTTAGCTAAGACGCACTGTTGCCATCCTAGGTTAGAGCCCGAGACCGCCTCAAAGTAGAAGTGGGCTCTCTCTGGCGGGGCCTCGTCGGGAACCAAGTAGTAGGTGTCTCCGTAGGGGTCCTTCCACTGCCAGGGGAGCTGGGGGTCACACCCCTTCTGGATAAGCGTAGTAACTCGCTCGAGCAGCTATGGAACCTTTGACTTTGCCCCACAGGTGTACAGCACCCTTCATCGCCTCGACGCAGTTGGTCCTGGCGGCTTGGAAGGCGACCCTCTCGCGCGTGAGGGGGGGCAGGATATGCAGCCAAGCCTTGATCATGTCGTGGCGAGGAGTAAAAAACTAAGGGTCGCATGTCTTGCCAGGGCAGATCCGCATTGCTACCGTAGCACACCCTCCAGCCCGCTGCTTCCCAAACAGGGCGGCCATCTTGGACCGTAGCTGCTTGAGAACGGTGGGCGAGGCACCTTGGGCCATCATTCCCCAGGAAGCTTGCGGCTTAACCCCAGTGAGATTGAGTTTGCTGGCTTGCCTATCAGTTTTGAAGAGTTTGTTTCGCACGCTCGGCCATGCGAAAGCCTTGTTCAGCCGGCCTTTGGCGACCTGTGTGGATCGCCTCCTTGACGCATAATCTAGTCCGAGGTCTCTCGTCTGAGTATTCAACTGGGCGTGGATACCAGCCTTCTGGAGTGCCTCGTGAACCCCCTTGACCAGGAGGGGTGTGCTGCCGAGGAGCTGGAACTTTCCTGAGAGACGGAGACCTCGGGCTCTCATCTGGCAAAACAAATCTGTGGCACCATGGGTGGTCAGCCTGTGCACGACAGCATTAGGGCCCCTCGAGGAGGGAGAGATGTCGTCCGCCCACGTGCTGCCTTCCATATGTCTATATCGTGCATGAGCATATCCTCCTCCTCCTCCTGCTCCTCATCCTCCTCCTCCTCCTCCTCCTCCTCCTCCTCCTCCTCCTCCTCACTATACTCCCCCACCTCCTCCTCATCACTACTCTCCCTCCTCCGCCTCCCCCTCCTCCGTCTCCTCCTCCTCCTCCTCCTCCTCCTCCTCCTCCTCCTCCTCCTCCTCATCTTCACCATCATCAGCACCATCCGTTGCGTCGTCATCATCATTATCATCATCATCAGCAGCAGCATCATCATCAGCATCATCATCAGCATCAGCATCAGCATCATCTGCATTATCATCATCACCATCAGCATCATCGTCATTATCGTCGTCATCATCATCATCATCAGCATCAGCATCATCATCATCGCCAGCATCAGCATCAGCATCAGCATCTGCATCGTTATCATAATCAGCTTCATCGTCATCATCATCATGAACAGCAGCGACATCATCACCATCAGCAGCAGCAGGCGCATCATCAACATCAGCATCAGCATCATCATCAGCATCATCGGCAGCAGCATCAGCAAAGGCAGCAGCATCAGCATCAGCATCATCATCACCACCGCCAGCATCATCATCATCATCAGCATCATCATCAGCAGCAGCAGCATAATCATCGGCAGCAGCATCAGCATCAACAGTGTCATCATCATCATCAACAGCAACATCGCCATCATCATCAGCATCCTCATCATCCTCATCAGCAGCATCACCACTATCATCATCGACATCATCATGTTCAGCATCATCAGCATCAGCATCCTCATTCTCATCAGCATCAGCAGCATCAGCGTCATCATCAGCATCAGTACCATCACAAACATCAACGCCATCAGCATCGACATCAGCAGCATCAGCATCATCATCAGCATCACCGGCATCGGCTGCAACAGCATCAGAATCACCAACATCATCATCATCATCATCATCATCATCATCATCATCATCATCCGCAGCAGCAGCATCAGCATCAACATCATCATCGGCATATCAGCATCAGCATCAGCACCGTCATCATCATCAGCACCATCAGCACCATCAGCACCATCAGCGTCATCAACATCGTCAACATCATCACCGTCATCAGCATAATCATCATTATCGTCATCATCAACAGCATCAGCATCAGCATCAGCATCAGCATCATCCTCAACATCAGCAGCAACATCGTCAACATGATCATAATGGTCATCACAACCATCACCAGCATCATAGTCATGAGCATCGGCATCATGTTCATCAGCGTCATAACCATCATAATAATCAGCATCCTCATCATCATCAGCGTCATGATCAGCTGCATCATCATTGGCATTATCAGAATCACTATCATAAGCATCATCCGCATCATCAACATCATCAATACCAGCACCAGCACGATCAGTGTCATCATCATCAGCAGCAGCAGCAGCATCCTCAGTATCATCAGCAGCACCAACATCGTCATCAGCAGCAACAGCATAAGCATCATCAGCAACGGCAGCAGCATTAGCGTCAGTATCATCATCGCCCTCATCGTTATCATTATCATCATCCGCATCCTCATCCTCTTCCTAGTACCCCTCTTCCCTCCCTCATCCCCTACTCCTACGTCTCCGCACCCTCCTCCTCCTCCTGCTCCTCCTCCTCCTCCTGATCCATCCTGGGCGTCCTCCGTCCCTCATTTCTCCTTCCTCGTCCTCCTCCTCCCCTCCTCCTCCTCCTCCTCCTCCTCCTCCTCTCCTCCTCCTCCTCCTCCTCTCCTCCTCCACCTCCTCCTCCTCCTCCTCCTCCTCCCTCCTCCTCCTCCTCCTGCTCCTCTTCCTCCTCATCCTCCTTCTCCTTCTCCCGCTTCTGCTCCTGCTCCTGCTCTCCCTCCTCTCATCATCCCCCCTCCTGTCTCTCATCCTCCTGCCTCCCTCCTCCTCCTCTCCTCCTCTCTCCTCCTCCCTCCTCCTCCTCCTCATCATCCATCATCATCATCATCATCATCATCATCAGCATCATCATCATCATCATCATCATCATCATCATCATCATCATCATCATCATCATCATCATCATTCCTCTTTGTATTATTAGAGTGCTTCGTCTTCTTAATATTTATAATGATATGAATGTTATTACTTGTATTATGTTGCTGATTGTTATCAATGGTACTTATCGGCCGTCGTATCATTATCAATCGTATTCTGAATATTTTTTTGAATGCGAATCGTTGCTGCTTATTAGTATTAGTTTATGGATATTTTTAGCATTCGTATTTTACTGAATCGTCTTCTTCTTATTCGTCTTCTTTTTCCTCCTCCTACTTCTCCTCCCCCTCTTCCTCCTCCTCCTCCTCCTCCTCCTCCTCCAGCAACTCCCATCCTCCTCCTCCTCCTCCCCCTCCTCCCCCTTCTCCTCCCCCCTCTCACTCCAGTCCTCCACCCCCCTCCTCCTCCTCCCTCCCTCCTTTCTTCTCCCTGCCCCCTTCCTCCATGACAGGAAGCGGCAGAAGCTGGCGGAAGAGCCCAGCCTGGGCGGCGGCGGCGGCGGCCGGTGTGGGCCGGCGGGGCCTCGCCGTCGCCATAGGCGGCCTTCTCGAAGGCGGTCTGCGTTGTGTCGCTGGGGCGGCGTTGCTAATTGTTGTATCGTCGGCGGCGTCGCGGAGGGGGGAGAAGGAGGAGGACGAGGAGGAGGTGGAGGAGCAGGAGGGGGAGCGAGGAGGTAGAGAGGAGGGATGAGGGAGAAGGGAGGAGGGAGAAGGGAGTAGGGAGGTGGTGGTGGTGGTGGTGCAACGGTGGCATGGCAGTCAATGCGTGCTCACATTTTGTTTCAATCCGCGAAGGGCGCGTCGCTTTCCCCATCGGCACAGGGTGGCTTCAACGAGCAGCCCTGAAAACTCCGCCTCCGAAGGGCGCAGGCGGTCGTTCAAGCAGGCTTCCGACACGCTCCGCCCAGGACTGCGGAATGTCGACTCTCGGCGCGCCCGCCTACCATCGGATCTCCCCTCGGGACCCCTTCCCCGTCGAGGCGGCGCGAGGCCGCTCGCGCCAGCGCTCGCTGCTCACTGCCCGCCGACCTCAGAGGACGATCCCGCGGCCCTTGATCTTGCCCGACGTGTACTGGGATACGTCGTACACGTCCGTCTTCAGCGGACGCGTGAAGAGGCGGAAGACCCAGTCGGGCTGCCCAACGTCTTCAGGCCACATGCCCGACTGCATCTCCTTCCAGACAGGATGATCATACTTCACCCTCCTCCTCATTTGAAACTTCTCGTACTAGCCCAGCGGCGGGGGCTTGTTCTTCTCGGCGTATTCTCCCTCAGATTGTTCGTCCTCCTCCTGGGTGATCGGCACGGACGGGCCATTGTAGATGATGGGCTCCTGCAAGCCCAACCTCTTGCCAGTGGTCGCCATGTAATTGGCCCACGTGGCGTCCGCATTCCTCCTCAGTCGCTGTTCATTCGTCCTTCGCCCGACGCGCATGTAGTAGTTGGCCGTGAAGATTATATAGCGGCTCTGGTCGCCGGAGCCCCAATGGTACCGCTGGCGGAGCGCGGCCATCTTGTTGTAGCCCTGGTCGTACATGTCCCACATGCGGCGCAGAGAACGGCGGCGCCAGGCTCCCGGCGCTGGCCCTCCTTCTCCAACCTCGTGGTGGCGTAGGCGAGGCACGCCTTCCTGTTGACTGACTGCGACTTGCGGCCACTTCCAGACTGCCTCGTGCGGTCGAAGAGTTTCTCTGGATGCGACCACGTGCCGCCCCTGGTGCCGCCTGAGAGCATCACCACTGCCTTGAAGGCGATATCAGTCGCGTTGCCGTCAAGCTTTTCCTCACTGTCAGCAGTATCCACCACCGAGGAAGAGAAGCAGGGACAGACCAGAATTAGTCGTCACAAGATCAAACCTCTGGAAGACCCGCTTCGGTTCCCGGGACCGCCATGAATCGCTACGCGATGAAGAAACTGCCAGGATGGACACTGGGAATGGTCTAGGGACCGATGTTCAGCGATTTACTACGGCGGAGGAGGAGGCGGAGGCGGATCGAGGAGGACGAAAAGGATCAACGCCTTCTACGTTTCTGGACCAAATAGAAGCCTCCCGATGCTTTCGGGGACCCTCTGGCCAGGAGCCTCTGTGGACCTCCAGGCCTCTGGAGGCAACATCCACCGCTGAGGAGGAGGAGGAGGAGAAGGAGGAGGAGTAGGGGGATCGAGGAGGAGGAGATTCGAAGTGGATCGAGGAGGATCGATGATAACAGAGGAGAAGCGAGGAGTTTACACAAGGAAGGAGTAAGGAGGAGGAAGAAGAGGGAGGAGGAGGAGGAGGAGGAAGAGGAGGAGGAAGAAGAGGAAGAGGAGGACGAGGAGGAGGAAGGAGCGAGGAGAGGAGGAGGAGGAGGAGGAGGAGGAGGAGGAGCTGGCAGGAGGAGGATGGAGGATGGGGGAGGATGCATTTGGAATAGCACGTTGGAGAGGACCTAATCTTACGAATTGGGGAGGGGCCGAGAAGGAGGAGGAGGAGGAGGAGGAGGAGGAGGGGAGGGGGAGGTTTGCATTGAAGGCGACATCAGTCGCGTTGCCGACAAGCTTTTCCTCACCGTCAGCAGTATCCACCGCCAAGGAAGAGAAGCAGGGACAGACCAGAATTTGTCGTCACAAGATCAAACCTCTGGAGGACACATTTCGGTTCCCAGGACCGCCATGAATCGCTACGCGATGAAGAAACTGCCAGGATGGACACTGGGAATGGTCTAGGGACCGATGTTCAGAGATTTACTACGGCGGAGAAGGAGGCGGAGGCGGATCGAGGAGGACGAAAAGGATCAACGCCTTCTATGTTTCTGGACCATGTAGAAGCCTCCCGATGCTTTCGGGGGCCCTCTGGCCAGAAGCCTCTGTGGACCTCCAGACCTCTGGAGGCAACATCCACCGCTGAGGAGGAGGAGGAGGAGGAGGAGCAGGAGGAGGACGAGGAGGAGGAGGAGGAGGAAAAGGAGGAGGAGGGGGATCGAGGAGGAGAAGAATCGAAGTGGATCGAGGAGGACCGATGATAACAGAGGAGAAGCGAGGAGTTTACACAAGGAAGGAGTAAGGAGGAGGAAGAAGAGGAAGAGGAGGAGGAGGAGGAGGACGAGGAGGACGAGGAGGAGGAAGGAGCGAGGAGAGGAGGAGGAGGAGGAGGAGGAGCTGGCAGGAGGAGGATGGAGGATGGGGGAGGATGCATTTGGAATAGCACGTTGGAGAGGACCTAATCTTACGGATTGGGGAGGGGGCGAGAAGGAGGAGGAAGAGGAGGAGGAGAAGGAGGCGACATCAGTCGCGTTGCCGGCAAGCTTTTCCTCACTGTCAGCAATATCCACCGCCAAGGAAGAGAAGCAAGGACAAACCAGAATCTGTCGTCACAAGATCAAACTTCTGGAGAAACCATTTCGGTTCCCAGGACCGCCATGAATCGCTACGCGATGAAGAAGCTGCCAGGATGGACACTGGGAATGGTCTAGGGACCGATGTTCAGAGATTTACTACGGCGGAGGAAGCGGAGGCGGACCGAGGAGGACGAAAAGGATCAACGCCTTCTATGCAGAAACCTCCCGATGTTTTCGGGGGCCCTCTGGCCAGAAGCCTCTGTGGACCTCCAGACCTCTGGAGGCAACGTCCACCGCTGAGGAGGAGGAGGAGGGGGATCGAGGAGGAGGAGAATCGAAGTGGATCGGGGAGGATCGATGAGAATCGAGGAGAAGCGGGGAGTTTACACAAGGAAAGAGTAAGGAGGAGGAAGAAGAGGGAGGAGGAGGAGGAGGAGGAGGAGGAGGAGGAGGAAGGAGCGAGGATAGGAGGAGGAGGAGGAGGAGGAAGAGGAGGAGATATTATTGCGCATCTGCCCCTTCTTTTCTCTGCTTATGAAGCTATCTCCGACCTTCGAAGTTTCCTGCCCTGGCCCACGATCCCCAAGGATTCCTGCAATTACGATTCTTCAATTCTTGGGAGTTCTCAGGATGACTCAAGATTATCTAGATCCCCTCTCGTCGTGAAAAAATCGCGACGGCTAAATGTTGGCTGTTTTCGGCCTGAAGGGGCCCTCACAAGGCCCTGGGACTTCCAAAAAACTACCGGGGATGAGAAACATACCTCTGGGGGTCCACGTTTGGAAAAAAACGCGGCGGCGGAGATCTGGGCACCCAAGATGCCTCGCGATACTTCAGGACTCCTCAAAATTCCTGGCGGGGAGCATCGGCCTGGAATCGAGGATGCATCGTCGACTTCTCGGCGACAGGCTGACGGGCTCAAGATGCGAGGCACGGGCCCGGAATCGACAATGCACCATCGACTTCTCGGCGACAGGCTGACTGGCTCAGGGCGGGAAGCATCGGCCTGGAATCGACGACGCACAGTCGACTTTTTGTTTCCCTACTGTGTGGCAGGCATCCCGCAGAGCACGTTTCAAGAAGCGGAAGCGCCTGCGGCGCATCTAGACGCGCGCGTCAATCTAGACGCGCGCGACCTCGCGCGCCACCCAGCGCCATCTGCATGCTGGGCATTCCGAGAAGGGCGCTCGGGGCCGATCGCCACGATGCGTTTCTTCTACTGCTCGCACCCCGGCGTCGTCGAAGCTCGCGGCGGCCCAGGCGACGCAACAGCTCCGACGGGGACGGCGGCCACATTGGAGGGCAACTGCGAGGTCTGAATTGACGCAATGGTCCATACTGATGCCGCACTTTTCATGGACCCCTACTTCTATTCTTGCGATTGCTGACTCGCCACGTAGATCCGATGGCAGCGACGGCGGCGTCAAATTGGGGGTCTAATCACGACCAGTTCGATCGCCCGCTCGGCGCGCTCGCGCCGGCGGGCGCGTCGCCGACCCATCTGAGCGTCGCGGTCGGCCTCCAATCTGGCCTCGAAGCGAGCCGGAGCTAATCTGGGGCGCCAAGTCATGACCGACCTTGGCCCTGATCGATACGGTCGGTCGACGCTTCAGCGAGACGCCCATGTCCGCGGCGTCACCTGTCCAGCTAGGCAGCTCGCGCAAGCTGGCCATGTCGGAGGCGCGCGAGTCGACCGAGTCACCGACGCGTGGGAAAACGCTTCGCTGATTTACGGGGACCGCAGGCTGGCCCATCGGCGGGGCGGCGGACCCCGCGCTGCACTGCTGACCAATGAATTCAGCTCGCAAGAACCCCGACTGATGGACAAGCTCCGTCGGCAACTGCCGCCGGCCCCGCGGCGGCGGCGACCGCGCCGAGAAGATGCGGCAGCTGCGCCGGGACGCGCAGCGGTCCCGAGGCCGGCGTTGCAACATTGAACA
Organism: Prorocentrum cordatum; assembly: GCA_963575745.1. Taxonomy (NCBI): domain Eukaryota; class Dinophyceae; order Prorocentrales; family Prorocentraceae; genus Prorocentrum; species Prorocentrum cordatum. Next base: position 470,056 of record CAUYUJ010018860.1, read on the forward strand.
TCTGAGGTGGCAGCAGGGCGGCTGGCGCGCCAGCGCACGCGCGGCAGACGATCGAAGCGAAGCTGCTGACCACGAGCCGTGGACATATCCAATCCACTGCCAAAGCCGTCGACAGATGGCTGCGCTGGCGCGGCGCTGGGCCCCGGCCGCGGCTGAAAAGAAATCTCAATGAAAGGTGTCTCCAGAGACGCCGGCCAGTGGGCCGCGGCCCAGGGCGCCATCTACGGGCCCCGAGCACGCGCGCCCTCCACACTGACCGCCGCCGCCGCAAACCCGCGGCGCAGACGCGGCGCCCCAGGGGCGCTCAGCACGACGGCGGCATTCGCTTCCGCAGGCGCCACGCGCCATGGTGGCCCCGTCGCATCCACGGGGATTGCGGCGCCTGGCCCCCCCCGGCACGACGAGCGCTCGCCCCGCTCCGTCCGCCTCCACCAAGGAAGACCTGACTAACCTGAGTATCGTAGAGCTCCAAAAGAAACGCACCTGCCTGGGCACCTCTGCCACCGCCTTTGCTTTTGTTTTTTTCTTGAGAAGGTGCCCTTGCGCTTTTTGATGAAAATCATCGGCTTGCGGTCGGGGCGTTGCGCACGCCCAGGCAACTGACGTTTAGCGGGTTCTTGATCCGCCGAAACAGCGGAGCATGTATCTGGGCAGGGCTGAGACCTTGGAACTCTGGAGCTCGGTAATTGACTTTTCGGCTTGGCTCCGGGCTGGTGTCTGCGGAGGCTCCACTGACGAAGCCGGACCCCTCTGCGGGCGCCTATGCGGCGGCGGAATATGCTGCGCGCGGCGGCACGGCGCTCTGACGGCGCACGCCATGGTATATCTGGCACAAGGAAAATCAGCGGGGCGAGCTACCCAGAGGTCGAGGCCTTGAGTGCACGGGGGGCCTGCAGGAGGTGCGTCTTGACTGCCGTCGTTAATCATGCCGTGGAAGCCTTGAGACGATGGTGGCGAACGAAGGGAGATAACGATGCGGTTTGATTGGTGCGCGTTCCACGATGAGCCCGCGCGCCTGAGCAGGGTCGTGCGACTGTTAGACTCAGGCTCCGTGGCTGGGCATCGTTTGCCGCGCGGCTGGAACAGCGCCACGAGTTGGCTAGCTGCGACGCCGACCGCGCGGAGCAACCAGCTGCCCGAGACATCGCCGCTCCACCGTTGTGCGTAGCTCGAAATCGCAGCGTGAGAAGCCGCCAGAGTAGCGCATCAATGGTGTCCTTACGGCGCCTCGAGAACTCGACGAGCTCGAGTGTAGCCTGGCAGCGCGACTCCTTGCCCAGCGGGTCAAACTGAATGGCAAGGTTCTCGATGAGGTAGGTTACGGCGTCCTCGTGCTGGTCGCTTACCACGACCCCCTCCTTCATCTCCGTGGCGCTCTGGCTCCACCGAGGGCGAGGATGAAGGCAGCGCATTGTTGGGCGCTGTCCATGTCGGTGGCGAGCACGCTCCAAGCGAACAGGTCTTGTACGCACTGGCGGAATGGTTACACCGACCCGCGCTCGAGTGACCATGAGGGCGGCTGGCGGTAGGTGATCCCTCCGCGGCCGCCGCCACCGCCCCTGGCAGGTTCCAGCAAGCATCACGCAGGTGAGCCAGAGAAGGGTGGCCACGAGCACGAGGATGCTGCCCCAAAGCGTCTGAATGGAGATCCTCGTCGATCAGACTACACCACGATGCGAACTGCGGAAGCGTCTCGGGGCTCGGGCCTGCGCAGGGACGAACGCCAAGTCTAAGTCGGGGGCAGCCGTAGTGGTGCTGAGAACCTTGGTCGAAGCCACAGGAGGCGAGCCTGGCGCGTTAGCCTTCAATGTTCCACTCGACTGGTGCGACGCGCTCGCACGGACAGCCATTACTGTCGCCCACATCACGGGGCACGGTATTAGCCCACGGAACAGCCTCGCAGTCATGCCCGGCGCGAAGCTGCTGCCAGGACCTGTGGGGTGCGATAGGTCGTGGGAACCGTCGTGGCGCTTCCGCGGGCGATTGTTCCACAGCGCGTTGTCGCCTGCAGCTGCCGATGCCCTCGCAGCCGGACCGTGTGTCCTGGGCGATTTACCCGTCGGTGTGCAAAGCGACCATAAACAGCAGCTGTTCATGGACTGGAAGGTGGCACCAATGCGGGAGCGAAGGGAAATGCGAATGTGTATCCACACCGCACTCTGCGCACGTCCCGTGGATCGCGAGCTGGGATCGCTCCAAACTCCGCTACCAAGTAGAATTGCGAGGGTTGGAAACTTGACGACAGAAAGCATTGCAACAACCAGATGTAGATCGCGGGCTTGAAGGTCAACAATACAACGTAGTACGCGCCAGCGCTGGAGCCAAACGGCGACAGAGCATCCTATTCAAATAGGAAAACTGGGAAACTTGGAAGAGGAAAAAGCAGGGAGAAGGATGGATGGAGGGAGGAGAAAGGACGAGGGAAGAGGAAGGGAGGAGGGAGGAGGAAGGAAGGAAGGACGCGGAGGAGAAGGAGGAGGAGGGAGGAGGGAGGAGGGAAGAGAGTGATGAGGAAGGGAGGAGGCAGGAGAGAGGAGAGAGGAGGGAGGAGGGAGGAGGGAGGAGGAGAAGGAGGGAGGGAGGGAGGGAGGGAGGGAGGGAGGGAGGAGGAGGAGAAGGAAGAAAAAGGCATCACGTGGGTGCGGACGCACCTGTCGCAGCAGCGCAGGCCGCAGAGGGCGCAGCCGATGTCGCCGCTGGGCGGGCACTGCAGCTCGTAGTAGCAGGTGAGGAGCTTCAGGTTGCACTCGGGGGGACGCGCGATTGCTGGGGTTTCCAAAACGATACGGTGACAAGCTGTGCGCTGTGCGGTGGTCTCGAAATCCCCAAAAACCTCACCGCGCGGTCCGTGACCGCACGGTCACGGGACCTCGAGGGCACCAGTCGGAGGACGACCCGAGTCTCAACTTGGGGGGGGCCGACTCGGCGGCAAGGGAGAGAGGACGCCGTGAAGAAGAAGAAGAAAACGGAGACCATAACCAAGACTGAGCGCAGAAGTGTCGTGCCAGTCTTTGCCACCGTCGACCTTCGTCAGCCTCAATTCGTAGATCATCCTCGCGAATCGGCGACGGCCAACTTGGAACATGACCAAAATCGGCATCAACAGGATTCCGCGACATCTTGGTCATGTTTCTTCCCCCGACTCAGGGGGCGAGGGGGGTTCCGACTCGGCGGCGAGGGGGATAAGGCGCCGCGCACCTCAGAGGAGCATGAGCAGGAGAGATAGCGCTAGAGCGACATCCGCCGGTCGCGGTAAAACAACGTGGATCTCCAGGCATCGCCCCCTCCATGGACCAAATCGATCTGTAACGGCCCCAGGGCCCGAAGCCGGGCGAAGACGCCTGGTGCGAAAACAATAACGACGCCCGCATCTCAGGGAGTGTTGCCGAGGTCAAGAGGGTCAGGGTCGCCAAAAGGGCCACATGATGGACGAGGCGGGAGAGCAGCGGGGCTAGGGGGCGCCGACGGCGGGGGCGCGCCCAAACGAAGGAAGCAGAAGCTGCTCGTCTGCCTGCAGTCGACGTGGGACGAGGGCATCACCCCAGGCGTCAAGGGGCACTGGGACACCATTCGCAGCCCTCTGCGCGCATGCGTCGTGCGGGCTCAAGGAGCTTCAGGTTGCACTCTGGGGGGCGGGGGGGGGGCCTGACGGCGGGGTGGGGTCCCCGATCTCCGACGATCCAGATTTTTGAACTAGCGGTGTCTCCTCGATTTGGGCTTCTGGGGTATCGGGCCCAAATGGATCTGGGGCGAAAAACCAGCCCTGTGGAAGGGGTCGGGACCTCTGGAACCTCTAGGGTGGGGCGGTGAACAACCCTCAGATCCAAGCGTTGCCATTTCTTCACACAGGGCATTTCCGCTCGGTGTCGGTCCCTGGGGCCATTTCAGGTCAATGTGGCTCAAAAAAGGCCGCATTAAGATGGGTCTACGGCTCCGGTCTTGATTCTTCGCGACGCTGCAATTGTTTCGCCACGTCGGATCTCAGTGGAATCAGACGAAGAGGTGGCATTACACCGGGAGGGCCAGGGTGGGAACGACGAGGAGGAGGGGGAGAAGGAGGAGCAGGAGGAGCAGCAGAGGGGCCAAGGGCAGGGGGGAGCAGAAAGAGGTGGAGAGTTGCACGAGGAAGGCAGGGACAGAAGAAGCGCGCCTGAAGGGCGGGGGTGGTGGAAAGGGAAGGGAGGAATGCAGGGCGGAGGGGGGGGCAGGTTGTAGGAGCGGTGAGGGCAAAGAAGGAGGGAGGGACAGCTGGAAAGTCCTCCTCCTTCTCCTCCACCTTTCCCTCTGGCAGCGACGACGACGACGACGACGACGACGACGGCGGTGGTTTGCGTCGGCGGGTGGGCAGAGGGCGACTGCTCCTGCGGGAAAGCAACAGAGGACCAAACCCGCATGCGATCCCTGCGCGCCGATTAACTGCTGTTCAGGCGACACGAGGACAGGGCACGTGCCAAACGAATTACCACAATGCATAGCAACGCGAGCTAGGCTGAGCTCTCAGAGAACGGTGGGCACACACACACACATACGCTTACAATTTCCTCCGACACGCCAGTGAATCCAACCGGAGCTACAAGTACGAATCTGCCAAAAACATAATTCGTTTCCCTGTGAAAAACGCGGCGAGACACCACAGCACTCCCAGAAACCGTCAGACCAGAAAGTGCTGCTTAGTTCAGACTCTTTCCATTCTCCTTCGGTGCACTGGAACTGGCCACGCGCAGATGTTCTAAGAATCCGTGGGCGGGCCTCCAGTCCAAATTCTTTATACAGCGCGAAGCATCAGATGATTGGATGCCTCTCCAGACATGGCGTGGACCCAGCCGTGGTTGTGAGAACCGCAAAAGTCAATTTCGAGAGTCCCCCCACGATCCTTTGCCAGAGGACCAGAATACGGCCAGAATACGGCATCACCGGTTGGTGCACAGCTCTGGGATCAACAAGAGTATTGTCCGACACGCTGGAGAGATGGCGGCCGATCATTGGGGCGCTCTTCGGCAGCAGCGGCTTCACTGTCAGAGTGGCGTAGCTCCAGGGTGGACCAAACATGCTGACACATGCTACGAGAGGATGGCAGACGGGGTAGGAAGGTGGGAATTTGCTCTTGTTGCTAACAAATTCATTTTTCGGTCGAATTGTCAAGGCAATTTTCGCTCAAGTGGTGAACGCATTGCATCGTCATGGAATGTCTGTTGCGCACGCTGTAAACATTTAGGCCCTGTAGCGCTTACAGCGCCCTAGGATCACTGAACTGTACACACAGTGCTGGTCGGTAGTTCCAGCCAGGCAGAGTATTGGAGAGCATTGGCAGCCGCGTTGAAAAAGGTAACAGCCCAATCCAGAGGAGGAGGAGGAGGAGGAGCAGGAGGAGGAGGAGCCAAGGGCGGGGAGCAGAAAGGGGTGGAGAGTTGCACGAGGAAGGCAGGGACAGTAGAAGCGCGGCAGGTTGTAGGAGCGACGAGGGCAAAGAAGGAGAGAGGGAAAGCTGGAGAGGCCTCCTCCTCCTCCTTCTCCTCCACGTTTCCCTCTGGCAGCGACGGCGACGACGACGACGTCGACGACGACGACGACGACGACGACGACGACGACGACGGTGGCGGCGGTGGCGACGACGACGACGACGACGACGATAACGGCGACCCCCGACTGCCTCCAAGGGCCAAGAAACTGTCAAGAGGCCCCCACACTTTTTGCGTCGGCGGTTGGGCAGAGGGCGACTGCTCCGACGGGCAAGCAACAGGGGACAAAACCCCCACACACACACACACACACACACACACACATTGATCCCTGCGCGTAGACGGACTGCTGTTCAGGCGACACGAGGACAGGGCACGTGCCAAACGAACTACCACATTACATAGCAACGCGAGCTAGGCTGAGCTCTCAGAGAACGCGGGCACACACACTACGTTCCTCCGACGCGCCAGTGAACCCAACCAGCGCTACAATTACGGGGATGCCAACAACATAATTCGTTCCCCTGTGAAAAACATGGCAAGACAGCCGAGCCATCGAGCCGCTCAGAGCGAGCAGCACCACCAACTTGTCTTAAGTCACCCAAATTTGGACGACGGACGGGTCACACACGCACATACCCACATGAACGCATATAAACAGATTCGCACACATGCACACGTACATACATGCAAACAAACAAACGGACATATATGTACACATAATAAAACATAACATAACGTTTCGTACCATATCATACCATTTCATATCAAACCTTAGCGCAACGAAATATATAATAACATAACATAACATGTTATATCATGGCATAACATGTCATAACATAACATATCATTTTATAACATAACATAACACAACATTGCATAACATGGCATATCATAGTATAACAAAATGTAGCATAACTAACAAACAAACAAACATACAAACATACACACATACAAACATACATACATACATACATGCATAACTACATGCATACATGCATGCATGCATGCATGCATGCATACATACATACATACATACATACATACATACGTAGATACATACATACATACATACATACATACATACATGCATGCATACATGCATACAGACAGACATACCTATAATGCATGCATACATACATACATACATACATACATACATACATACATAAATCAGAGTAAGGGGGCGAACGCTCATTCTTTGATCCCGGGTGCGTGGCTGAGATGGGGATCCGCGGGGAAATTTCTGCTTGTTGGTGGCGTGTTGTCGTCGTCCCCCCCCGACCCGCCCGCGACCCACCCGCGACCCACACCGCGACCCACCCCGCGACCCACCCCGCGACCCACCCCGCGACCCACCCCGCGACCATCTCCGTGACCCGCCCATGACCCACCCACGACCCACCCCGCGACCCACCCGCGACCCACCCGCGACCCACCCCGCGACCCACCCCGCGACCCACCCCGCGACCCACCCCGCGACCCACCCCGCGACCCACCTTTAGCGAAGGAATCGGCGCCTGCGGCGGGCTCACTGCATAATTTGTAAAAATTAGGCGCCTGCGGTGAGCTTCTTCAGAGCCTCGCAGACTGACGACGTCCTCGCCGCCCCCTCACCCTTATCCGCAACTGCCGGGTGCTACGTATAACATATATGTGCATATATACATATGTATGTGCATGTACCCCTCCGTCACTCTCTCTCTCTCTCTCTCTCTTTTTCTCTCTCTCTCTCTCTCTCTCTCTCCTTACCCCCCCCCCTCTCTCTGTCTCTCTCTTCTTCTCTCCCTCTCTCTCTCTACACACACATATGTTTACATATCAGAGCGAGGGGGCCGAACGCTCATTCTTTGTTCCCGAGTGCGTGGCTGAAGCGGGGATCCGCGGGGAAGATTCTGCTTGTTGTTGTTGTCGTCGTCCCCCCCCCCCGCGACCCGCCCGCGACCCGCCCGCGACCCCACCCGCGACCCTAACCCGCGACCCACCCCGCGACCCACCCCGCGACCCACCCCGCGACCCACCCCGCGACCCACCCCCTGACCCACCCGCGACCCACCCGCGACCCACCCCGCGACCCACCCCACGACCCAACCGCGACCCACCGCGACCCACCCCGCGACCCACCCCGCGACCCACCACCTACCGTGACCCACCCCGCGACCCACCCCGCGACCCACCCCGCGACCCACACCGCGACCCACCACCCGCGACCCACCCGCGACCCACCGCGACCCACCCCGCGACCCAACCGCGACCCACCCCGCGACCCAGCCCGCGACCCATCCGCGACCCGGCCCGCGGCCCACCCCGCGACCCACCCGCGACCCACCCGCGACCCACCTCGCGATCCACCCACATTGCTTGAACGAAAAAATCGGCACCTGCGGCGTGCTCACTGCATAATTTGTAAAAGTTCGGCGCCTGCGGCGGGCTTCTTCAGAGCCTCGCAGACTGACGATGTCCTCGCCGCCTCCTCACTCTTATCCGCAACTGCGGAATGCTACGTCCATACATCCATACATGCATACATGCATAACTACATACATACACACCCTTACATACACACACACACACACACACACACACACGTTTGGGCGCCGCTCCCCGCGCGCAGCGGCAGGGCGTCCAACAGTCACAGAAAAGGATGCACGCGCGCGACGAAAGGCCGAGCACTCGAACCGCTCAGAACGAGCAACACCACCAACTTGTTTTAAGTAATCCAAACGTGGACGACGGAAAAGGTATGACTGGCACACACACACACATAAACAAACGTGAATATTCCCCAAACAGCGTGCTGAACGGGGTGCTGTTGTGATAGAAGCTAACTCCGGCCGAAGGAAAGGGAAGCAAAGACATCCTCACAAAAATCTGATGGTCCGGGCCAATTCGCTTGAGACATCCTCACAACTCTCGTTTCTGAGTTGGCCGGGATTGGCCGTTTCGCTTGAGACATCCTCGAAAAGTTGCGCTCCGGGACGCCGCGCGAGAGGTGGTCCGGTCCGTTCCGCCTGAGACATCCTCGCAACTCTGGGCTCCGAGGTGCAGCGCAAGAGGTGGTCCGGTCCGTTTCGCCTGAGACATCCTCGCAACTCTGGGCTCCGAGATGCCGCTTGCGAGGTGGTCTGGCCCGTTTCGCCTGAGACATCCTCGAAAACTCTGGGCTCCGAGATGCCGCTTGCGAGGTGGTCCGGCCCGTTTCGCCTGAGACATCCTCGCAACTCTGGGCCCCGAGGTGCAGCGCAAGAGGACATCCTCGCAACTCTGAGCTCCGAAGTGCAGCGCAAGAGGTGGTCTGGCCCGTTTCGCCGGCGACATCCTCGCAACTCTGGGCTCCGAGATGCCGCTTGCGAGGTGGTCTGGCCTGTTTCGCCTGAGACATCCTCGCAGCTCTGAGCCCCGAGGTGCAGCGCAAGAGGTGGTCCGGCCCGTTTCGCCTGAGACATCCTCGCAACTCTGAGCTCCGAGATGCCGCTTGCGAGGTAGTCTGACCTGTTTCGCCTGAGACATCCTCGCAGCTCTGAGCCCCGAGGTGCAGCGCAAGAGGTGGTCCGGTCCGTTCCGCCTGAGACATCCTCGCAACTCTGGGCTCCGAGATGCCCCTTGCGACGTGGTCTGGCCCGTTTCGCCTGAGACATCCTCGAAACTCTGGGCTCCGAGATGCCGCTTGCGAGGTGGTCTGGCCCGTTTCGCCTGAGACATCCTCGAAAACTCTGGGCCCCGAGGTGCAGCGCAAGAGGTGGTCCGGCCCGTTTCGCCTGAGACATCCTCGAAAACTCTGAGCTCGGAAGTGCAGCGCAAGAGGTGGTCCGGCCCGTTTCGCCTGAGACACTCTCGCAACTCTGGGCTCCGAGATGCCGCTTGCGAGGTGGTCTGGCCTGTTTCGCCTGAGACATCCTCGCAGCTCTGAGCCCCGAGGTGCAGCGCAAGAGGTGGTCCGGCCCGTTTCGCCTGAGACATCCTCGAAAAGCTTGGGACCGAGATGCCGCGCGAGAGGTGGTCCGGCCCGTTTCGCCTGAGACATCCTCGAAAAGCTTGGGGCCGAGATGCCGCGCGAGAGGTGGTCTGGCCCGTTTCGCCTGAGACATCCTCGCAACTCTGGGCTCGGAGCTGCCGTGCCAGAAGTGGTGTGGCCCGTTTCGCTTCCGACATCCTCCCAACTGGGACTCAGAGATGCTGCGCGCGAGTTCGTTCAGCCCGTTTCGCCTGAGACACCTGGCCACATCTGTGTCCCGATATGCCGCGCGAGAGGTGGTCCAAGCCGTTTCGCCTGAGACGTCCTCGAAACTCTGACCTCCGAGATGCAGCTCGCGAGTTGGTCCGGGCCGGTTCGCCTGAGACATCCTCGCAACTCTGGGCTCCGCGTTGCCGCGCGAGAGGTGTTCCAGCACGTGTTGCCTCGCACATGCTCCAAACTCTGACCTCCTAGATGCCGTTCGGGAGGAAGAGGTGGTGGAGGAGGAGGAAGAGGACTAGGAGGAGATGGACGGGAGGAGGAGGAGGAGGAGGAGGAGGAGGAGGAGGGAGCAGGCAGGAGGAGGAGGAGGAGGGATGAGGAATGGAGTTGCATGAGAGGGCTCAACGGGCAGCGAGAGGTAGAACGGCCCGTTTCGCTTGGGGTATCCTTCCAATACTGAGCTCCGAGATGCCGCACGCGAGGTGGTCCAGCCCGTTTCTCCCGAGCCATCCTCACATGCTCCGAGATGCCGCCATGCGCGCCCTGCCTTCCGCCCTCCTCAGACATCCGACGTCACGATGTTTGTTTCGAGACGTGCGCCCGCGGACCTCTCGATCTCGTCCCCGGGACTGGTTCTTCGTCAGGGTTCTTCGAGATGCTGCGCACGAGATGTTGTGGAACGTTCTGCCTGATACCTCTCTCGTTCCTCCCACCCCCCTCCCCTTGCCTCCCGCCTGCCTCCTCTTCCCTCCTTCCTCCTCACGCCTCTCGCCTTTCGCTGCTGTGCCTCTGCCTCCGCCTCCCCGTCTCCGCCTCCGTCATTTTGCCGCCTCAGCATCCGCCATGCGCGCCTTGCCTTCCGCCATCCCCAGGCATCCGACGTCCAGATGTTTGTTTCGAGACGTGCGCCCCGCCTGCCCCCATTCCAGTTAGCATGGGGGGGCCGTCGCTGCAGCAGTATTGAACCGTCGCTGCGGCGGTCTTCAACGAGGCCTCCGACCAAGACCTCCCCCCAGGGCAACCGGGATAACCATCATTACATGCCCCCCCCGCTTCCTTGCCCTCCCCCATTTCCTTTTACAGTTGCTTCCGGGTTCACAGCATGGCGGTGGAGCCTCTGACAGTGCCGACCCGACAACTTACTCGTCGACCAGGTGCGAAGGAGGGAGGAGGGAAGAGGAAAGCTGAACGACACCGTCAAGCGCTGGCTTCATGAGAGGCATGCGTCACACAAGCTGTTGTGAAACATTCCAATGTGCAAACATCATGCTCTCATGTTTTAAGTTGCCATGCCAGCCCATACTGGACGGGACTTATAGACATATGGTTATATAGATACATACACACACCTACATACCTACCTACCTACCTACCTACCTATCTACCTACATACATACATACATACAGACAGACAGACATACAGACATACAGACATGCATACATATACACGTACATTCATGCATGCATGCATGCATGCATGCATACATACAAAGATGTGCATACATATTTCTATATCTATAGATATAGATAGACAGATAGATAGATGTGTGGGCGTCGCGGCTACGGGCGCGCAGCTGCGCGGCGGAGCCCAAATCGGGCGAGAAACAGCGGGCGGGCCCGGGCCAACTCAGCATCACTCGCGAGGGAGCACTTTGATGGGGGGGGCGGCGAACCTCAAACCTCGAACCTTCGTCATCGAACCTCGAACTTCCCAAAGTCAACTCTCGATCTTCGAACCCGGCGCCTCGCAACATCCCCTCTCCTCATCGTAGGCTGGGTCGCAGAAGTTGATGTCCAGCGCGGAGTCATCGGTCTGCCCCCACCCCATCCCCCCCGTGAGAGGAGGCCGAAGACGATGAGGGGGAGGGCGGGGAGAGAGGAGGAGGAGAAAGAGGAGGGCGAGATCGACGAGGAGAAGGAAGCGGAGGAGGAGGCGGAGGAGGGAGGACGGGGAAAAAAGAAGGAGGAAGGGGAGGAAGGAGAGGAGGAAGGAGGAGGAGTAAAAGGGGGAGGGATGAGGAGGGGGGGGATGAAGAGGAGAAGGAGGGGCAAGAGGAAGATGAGGAAGATGACCAATGTAAACCCAAGACGCACCAAAGACGTGGGAATAAACAGTCCCTCCAAGCTCTTGTTTTCCCCGTGCCCGTCCGCACAACTGATTTCATTCCAGGGAATGCCTCGTGGCACGGCAACCGTTTGGAAATCCACAGTCGCGCCAGGACAACATTCGTGGGACCCCAGCGCCGCGAATCAATCTGAGAATTATGCATCGCACAAGAGAATCTTTCTCCTGGGATTAGAACACGGCGAATCAACGTAACTGATGCGCCTTGAAGATCCTACATCATGCGACAACACCGCCCCTGGGACGCCAGCCGAACGAATCCTCGCTCGAAACAGTTGCAAACTTTGACAACGAGCGCGCGCGGCGCTAACTCGGGATCCACAATATAGAGAAAGACCGCCCTCCATGATTTAATCGGCTATAGATGCTCGAAACGCCTGCGCGCGGCCACAACGCGAGAGCCACATTCTGAAAAAAAACACCTGCCCTCCATCCTTTGAACGGCTGCACACCTGGACCAAACACGAAACGACACCACCCCAGTCAGGGCCAGACAGCGCTGGAATTTCAAGCACTTGTCCCGCGCAACCTCGGCGCGTCATCACGAAGACAACGCAGCGGCGTCGGAAGCCACCGCGCCGCGCCGGCGCCGAACGCCGCGCGAGCACCTTTCGCAGCAGCAGCGACGCGGCTTCCGCGCACTGGCCACGCGAGATCCCCAGTCACAGGGTACACACCGATCGCCTCGAACAACACCTGATGGCGCTGTTCGGCGGCACGCTTCCGCCAATCGTCGCGTTCGCGGCGCTCGTCGCACCGGCCAGCGTCGCGGCGCTAATCCCCGCCGCGTTCCCATGCGGCGGGAAGTGGGGGGGAGGCGTCGCGCCGCGCGTCGCCGCGCAGATCCGCACCGCGGCGACGGCACCCGCCGCGGCGATCAAACTCGCGCCAATGGCGCCCGTAATTCGGACCCCCGGCGACTGTGGAAGTCGAACTGTTGCGTTCGGTCGCGCTGCTCGGCGTCGGGCCGCTCGCGCCCGTCGCGCTGCCTTGCGCCGTGGTCGCAGCGCCCGATGGGCCGCCCACCTTGGCGCGGCGGCGCCGAACGCCGCTCGCTTAAAATTTGCCCATGGGAGCTAGTCCTGGCCAGCTGATCAGCACCGCGTCGCCGGTGCCCGCCACGGCGCTTACCGATGGGTATGCCTTGCACCCGTCGCGCAGCACGGCGTCGCGCTGGAGCGCGTTTCGCGCGGCCCTCTGGCGCCAGTCGAATGGCTTACCGTCGCGCTAGCGGCACCAGTTGCGCCCGGAGCCATAGAACGACATGGCATGAACCAAAATTCCGACGGAGGACAGGGGAACGGGCAGCAGGCGGGGCACGAGGAACGCGAAACTACTGATAAAACGACGGCAACGTCGGCAGCGCCCGCGCAGCCACTGCCATCACCGCGCACACCCGCGGCCGATGCTGCATAGCCACCACTGCCGCTTTGACAAAGGATCAAAGAGAGCTGGGAGGAATCACGTGGCGGAAGCAGGCGGGGGGGAAGCAGGACTGAGAAGGAGGGAGATGGGGAGGAGAGGGGAAACAATGAGGGCGAAGCAGAACGAATGAGGGAGGAATGGGGAAACGAAGTGGGAGGGAGGGGGGGGAGGAGGAAGGAGGGACTGAAGGAGGATGGATGGGGAGGGGAACGGGAGGAAGAGAAGCCAGGTGTACGATTAATGAACAGGGACGGGGAGGAGGGAAAGGGAGGACGAGAAAGGCGACACCAACCCCCTATCCCTCCTCCATCCCCCTCGCGAGCGTAAGCGCGCGCGCGGCCGAAGGGAAGGAGGAGACCGCGCGCACGCAGGAACGCGCGCGGAGGACGGAGGGAAAGAGGGACCCCAGGGAGGGGCCCCAGGGACCTTAGGGAGAAGGAGAAGGAGGAGGAGGAGGTGGAGAAGGTGGATGAAAAGGAGGAGGAGGAGGAGGAGGAGGGGCCTCGGAGCAGGACAGGGGAAGGCAGGAGGCGGGGGAAGGGAGCGGAGGGACGAAGGGAAGGGGGGGGACGGAGGAGGCACAAGGAAGCCCCACCCGACGGGCGTGGACGCCCCGTCCCCCTCGGACGCCCGCAGTGGATGGGGCAAAATGGGCACCATGCCCAGCAACACATGCTGTCCAAAATCGACAGCGGCCGCTGTTGGGCAGGCGGCCGTGTGTCTCAAATGGACAGTACCCCCGGCGACACCGAGAGCCACTCTGGTTCAAAAGAGCAAGAACTGCTGACGGTCTTCGTGCCCGTTCTTTCCGTACCCTGTTCTACCGTAAAGGTCCCCCACCCCCCTGGCGCCATGTCGACGGCCTTGGCGGCTATCAGCGCCGCCGCGGCCGTCGCTCCCTCCAGCGGGCGGGCCGCGCACGCGCCCTTCCGCCCCCACCGTCGCCGCCGCCGCTGGCCGGCGCCGCCGACGTCGCCGCGTCGTCGCGTCGTCGTCGCGTCGTCGTCGCGTCGTCGTCGCATCGTCGCCGCCGCCGCCGTCGTCGCCGCCGTCGCTGTCGTCGCCGTCGCCGAGACCCGGCGGCGCGAGCAGAAGTGCAACGCCGTGGGAAATCGGGGCCAGAGCCCTGGGCCCAGGCGCTGCGGCTCATCCCTCGAGCCAGATCGATGTCAGGGGGCCTGGGGCCCGAACACCGAGCGAAACCGCCCAGTGCAATTCAATTGTGACGCCCAGATCGCAGGGTCGTAGCTGGAGGCCTCTAAGCGGGGCTGGAATACAGTCAACCCGTGTTACAAGGACGCACGATAAGGCTGCAAGGGCCATGGAAGGCCATGTCGACACTTTGCGAGCGGGGCGCGGCCGGCGAAAGTGACCGAAGGGGAAGGATGCGAGGGTGACCTTGGAAGGTCGCTCATCGTTACTCTGCGGGTTGACTGCGGCATCCATGGACCCCTTTATGAGATGCATGTCCCTCTAGAACGCTGATTATGAAAAATGCACCTAGATACCTGTTACATCTAAACCGAGGTATGATACGAAGTACGTGCAAAGTACTTGTTTGATATCGGCGCCGCCAGGGCCACTAGCAGTGGATATTGGAAAAGTACCAGCCGTTGTTGGCAGAGGGAGTGGGTAAGAACGTAGATATCGTAAAAGTAGCCGTCCGACTTGTGATTAGCAGTTACATGACGCATGCAACGCAGCACGCAATGCAAGACACCAGGCAACGTTATGCAATTTACCTACTGCGACTGTGAGTATGCAGCCACCAAAGACATGTCAAGAAGGCCCAGAGACGGGCCCACGACGGCCCATACGCTCCCAACCTTGCCCTGGCAAGGCCAACGAATCGGCTTGAGTGCTTCAAGACGGCCCCAAGATGGCTTCCAAGGCGGCACGCAGAGCCCGAGAGACGCCAAGCTGGCCGCAAGATCTCTCCAAGACGGCTCCAGATGTACCGAAGACGACCCAAGATGACCTCCCAAAGCTTAACCCTAGATGCCCCTCAGAAGGCCCATTTGGAGGCTCAGGCGTTCCACGAGAGGCAGCCAGTGCTCTCTTGTCTCCCCCTGGCTGCCTCTCGTGGGACTCGTTCCCATTTTTTGTCAGCAGCCGCGTCGCCACCTGCAGGCGGTCGCCGCAGCTGACCTGCGGCCCGCGCCTCTCAAGGCAACTGGGCGGCGGCGAACGCCCACTTCCGCAACGACACCTGCATCTCGGGAGAGATGTCGCCCAGCCTCGGGTGCTCCGTGATCGTCTTCAGCGTCTTGCGGAGCTCCCTGCGCAACTTGGCATCGTTCTCGTCCTTCTGGTGCACCTCGTAGGCGTGGAGGCACTTTGCCGTCGCCCTGGTGACACAGCTCGTTCTCACCACATCGTCACTTGACTCGAAGATGGCGGCCTCAGCAGGACACCCGAAGAGCTCGTGGGCGGCGGCCACCTGCTTCTGAGACATCTCTAGATCCTTGATCATTGCAGTGAAGTTGTTGCCGTCGAGCTCGGCAACCGCTGTCAGGAACACCTTCCTGACCGTAGCGAAGTCGTCGCCCTTGTCGGCAGGGACGTCGGCAGTCCAAGAAGTTCCCTCAGTTGGCCCTAGGTTCGCGAGGCACTTGAGCTTGTCTGTTGCGGTCTCCATGGCAGCACGCGTCCTCTGCAAGTACGCATCCCGAATATGAGCAGTCATATCTTCCATCTGGCTGATGAAGTCACTCATCCCCTGGCACGGCGGCCTCTCACCGACCTTCTGACGAAGTAGAGCCGTGTCGTTCAGCAACGCTTTGATGGCGATGGCCGAATCCTTCGCAGAAATCCTCGCAGCCAGATCGGGCCCAAGCGACTCGAACTTTGCCAAGCTCTTGGATGTATCAGTCCACGCAGCCATGCACTCGACGAACTTGGCGACTGAATCCTTCAATGTGACGTCAACAGTCGCTGAAACCAGATCACGCACCGACATGGCCAGCTGAAGGATCGGGTCGAGGCTAGATCGAGTCTCACCAAGAGCATGCTCAGCGAAGTCGAACACAATCTCGGCAAGACAAATGCTGCATTTCTTCGGGCCCACGGACCAACTCCTGTCCCTCCCGTCCGCCTTACCTAGCCCACCATGCCTATCCACCCTCCCCCATCTGCAGCATTTGACTCACCCTCTGTCAGCCTGAATGAACTCCGAGAGCTGCTTCAAGGACTCCTCGTCGAGCTCCACGCCCGCAGAGCTGGCATCCTTCACGGCGCAGTCGACATCTACCACGGCTTCCATGTTCACCGACTTCGGCTGCAAGGTCCTGTACTTCTCGAGCACGGTGGTCAGGTTCTTCGCGTAGTCAGCCTTGCCAATCGCGGCCACGGCTACTTCGCAAGTCCTGAGGTGCGCCATCCAGATCTCCACATTGGCGGGCAGGACGGTGCACGCCTGCTTGAGACATTGTTCTGCCAGCACCAACTTCTTGTAGGCATCTTTGTCGGCGGCGCTCGGGTTCGCGATGTTCAGGGAACGAATGAAGCCCTCGAGCGACTCAGTCAACAGCTCGGCTAGGTGCTCGAATGTCCCTGCCCTGCATTTGGTGCTCGTTTGCTCCATCAGCGTCAGCATACTTGCAATAAGACCACTCCTCCCAGCGGAAGCTGCGTCCTTGCGAAGCTCCGCCTCCTTCGCAGGGAGGCCGGCAAGAAACTCCTTGGTGAAATCGTGTTTCGCGCCAAACTCCTTTAGTAGCCCGTCGTAGTAAGGCATGAACATCAGAGATTGGTACACCTTGTATGGCACGCGCTTCTTGTCTCCTTTGTCCTTGCTGGCGCCGATGGCAAACATGCGAATCAGCTCAGGATACCCGTCCACGAAAAAGGGATCCACCAACGCCTTCATGCCCTTCACGGAGAGCTCCAGGTCGGTCACCGTTTTGTCGAAGTCCTCGCAGTCCTCCCGATCCACGATCATGGCGCAATACTTCAGGCTCGCGTCCGCGATGGTGTGCACGGCCTCCTTCCCAGACTCGCCCAGCTTGACGACGCTAGACAAAAGCTTCTCCGACATCATCTCGAAGTTGTGGATCTTCTCCTCGTTCGAGCAGTCTAGGAGGCCGAGACGCGGCTTGTTCCCATCGAACGTCTTCTCGGTCCCGCTCCACGGCACGATGGCATGGATGAACGTGTTTGCGTCGCGGGACTTCAGGGCGTCCCCCAGTTTGTCGTCACAATACCTGCGCCAAAGCTGGAACTTCATATTGTTTGGAATGAACACCCCAGCGTCTTGAAGCTCCTTCACAGCGGTCTCGAGCATGCCAGCGCCCATCTCTGATATGGAGCTGCTGACCAGGTTCTCGGCGTGCTTTGCGAGGTCCAGGTGCTTGGACAGGGCATCGGCCCTGGCGTCGCCCTTGCGCAAGAAGAGATCGCGGGAGTCGCTACACCAACGCCTCTCACGGCCCATATTCTCGTTCCTCATGATCTTATCGATGTCGTAGGCGTTGATCCTCCGCTGCACGAGGTCGTCTCGAGCTGCATCTGTGATCGGCAAGCCGTCCTCCATGGGCACCCGCTTGCCCCCGCTGCCCTTGCCGATGCCGCCTGCCGCGCTCGGAGAGATGGCGCTCGCAGCATCCTCACCAACTCGGGAAGCACCAGAGCCGCGCCTCTTCACAGCAGGAGTCAGGCCAACCGACGACATGCTATCCAAGACCGCACGGCGATTGAGGTAGGGCGCGCGGGCAGTCTTACCTGCCTCCTCCGCATCTGCAGCCGCGCCCTCGTCGAGCTCCCCCTCACCAGCCTCGTGGTCGGCCACGTCGGCAAGATTGGCAACGTCCTCACGCGGCTCGTGGCGAGGTGGTGGGCCAAAGGTGCGGGCGGCATCCTCGTCCACGTTGCCAAGCTGGCCCATGAGCATCGCTGCCATGGGGCTGCAGTTCATGGGGTGCACGTCGACCCCGCGATACTCGCAAGACTTCTTGACCAGGTCTGTGAGGTCCCATGGCGTTGTCCTCATCTTGACTGCAGCATCCTTGACATCCTTTTCCTTCTGCATCTCGGCCTTGGCGAAATCGAAGACGACGTCCGCATGCTGCTCGTGCATCTGGTCGGCGCTGCCCATGGCGACTGTAGACCTCTCGACGCCGATTGTCTTGGTGAAGTTGAACTCCGTGAACGGCCTCGCTGGGTTCGGGATCAGCAACCCTTTGTACTGGGCGTTGTTGACGTCCACGAGATCCTGCATCTTGACGCCCATGCGCTCTGGCGAGACAGACAGTAGATCCTTCAGCTGAGCCCGACTCGGGCCTGCCATGCTCTTCGTCACTGTGCACTTGTAGATCTTGCTCTGCGAAACCTGCGTGGGCAGCCAGTGTTTCTCGCCGTTTGTCTTGGTCCCCTCTGCGCTGGTCCACGCCTCTTGGATCGCCGTGTCCTTGTCCTTCTTCGCATTGAACTCCCGCCAGCTGCCGTAGGTCGTGAAGCCAGAAAGGTAGAGCTCCCAGTGGAACGTGCAAGCGTCGGTCACCCCAGCTGGAAACCTCGACGCAGCCGAGGGTGTAGCGCCACAATCATAGCAACATGGGCCTGCAGCCTTGTCATGGGCGGAGGCCCCACGAGCAGTCGAGCCTGCAGCAGCAGACCCCTCGTTCTCGCCGTTGTGCCGAGCGAGGGCACCTGCGGACAGGCGTGGCACCTTCCTGGCACCACGAGGCGCCTTCTCCTGGGTATCATCGCCCCTCTTGCGGGATCTCTTGTCGGGCATCTTGCGCGATGCCCTGAGCGCCTGGCTGGAGTAGTAAAACGTGGTGATCCGTGCAACCCGCAGCTGCGTTTGGCTAGAGCCCGAATGTCAATGAGCGGAGGGTGTGGGTCACACCGCATTTGCACAATCATTTGGAATGGGAAGGGCCTCTCGCCCGCTAGATAACATCACGCCCCGAAGAGCGAAGCATTCTGCAAAACGATACCAATCCAGGCCGTACGTAATCAATATGCTCAGGGCACGACCGCCCGAATGCAACAAGAGGTCGGTAAGATGATCAATGTGAGCAGTCCAACCGAGCCCCCCCCCCCCCCCACGTGAAATCCAAGGGGTGCCTCATATGCAAACCTTGTGTTGTTGCCTATGGAGCCCCAGCGTTTATTTAGTTGCAGGGCATGCGTTGGCCCTTGGGCCCCATGTGGCCTCAGTGGTACTAGATGCGCAAGTGTATGTCAGGACTGAATGGCACATCGATCGGAATTTCATGTGTACACGCATGCAAATAGGCGACCGTTATGTGTTTGATACTCTTACCACAAGGTCATGTATCTGCAGGGTTCCCTTGCTTGCATGGCCCCTAGTGCCAAGACGCCTAAGGCCCCAAGCTCTCACATGATGCCGACTGCTACCAGACGGTAAGACGCGCAAGACCCTCAGACACCCTTAAAGTGTAGTTCCCTAAGGCCTCGAAGACGCCTCCTCAGACCCCTACGCGCACTAAGACATCCTAAGACACCCTAAGACGCCCTAACACGACCTGATATCCCTAGACACCCCAAGAGCCCTAAGGCCCCTAGACACCTCAGACGCCTCAGGCCCCTAGACACCCTAATACCCCAAGACATCCTAAGACGCACAAGGTCCCAAGACACCGCACACGCAGAGAAAGCCGTTAGGCCCCAAGGATGGTGGCTTCGAGGGTACCCGTTGAAACCCCATGGAGACCTCTTTAGACCCAAAGGATGGCCTCGATGGTGAGCCTCGTTCATTTCCACCGATCAGAAGCGGCGAAACGATCTGATATTGAGCGCAACGTGCCTCGAACGAGATCGAGGCCAAGGGCATCCTCACGCCCGACGCGGGCTTGGGGCGTCCTCACGCCTGAAGCCCGCACGATAATTCACACCATATCAAACTGAAAGTGTGACTGGCTGAAGGCGGCAGCAGGGTCAGAGAGCACAGCACCTTCACCTTCCTCCCCGTGGCATCCTCTTGTTCTGGAACGAAGACAGCCCTTCTGTTCCGGAATGAGGACATCGTCCTTCCTCCATCTTACTCTTCCCCCCCCTCTGCAGGCTTACATGTTGGAGCCACCTAGCACTGCCTGTCATGATACACCTGCGTCTCCACAACAGTATCCGACGATGCGAACTCTTCCACCACAGTGGGCGCATGCACGAGGCGATGGCCATGCATCGCAAATGGGTCCATGCCCTCATCAAGAGGAGCCTGACACGCTGAGGCAAGGTCAGACCCTTGCAAGGCGGCAGACCCTGAAGAGGCGGCACCAGGTGCACCGCTGCAAAACTCAGGGTTGAGAGGCCAATTGCGCCTCTTCGCAGAAGGAACCTCGGAAGCGCCCCCTGGCGTAATCGACTCGGCGCCGTCGGCTGACGCCAGCCGCTTGGCACTGACGCATTCCTTCGGAATTGCCACACGAGGAGGAGAGGGAGACTTCGACCCATTGGCCTTGGGAGAGTCCCCAGGGCTGCTGATGTCAATCAGCTGGCCAAGCTTCAAAGTAGACTGAAGTTTGGGGAGCCAGGCACTCGGAGGCTGAGGCCCCCCAGGCTGCGAAACAGAGCTGGCCTTCGCTGAGCATGCCGCTCCGCCAGGCCCCTCTTCGCCTGGCCCCTTGACCTCGCTGGGAGAGCCCTGTGTGGCAGCAACAACACCGTCACTCACTTCACTCATCTCGGGGGGGGGGGACTGACGCCTAGTTTCCACTGGCTCATCACGACGGCCTCTTCATCACCACCCTCGGGGACTCCTGCAGCATCGACACTGCCGCTGGCTGGCGCTGGCGTCGGCACTGCCGCGGGCACTGGCGCTGGATCGGCTGACCAAACGTTCGGCATTGCCGAATTCAAGTCACGAGCGTGCTGCTGCTCAAGCTCCTCTGGTGGAACCTCTTGCGCCCCTCTCAGGTGCACTGTACATGGCAAGTGGCCAGTACAGGTACGAAACCATGTTTGCGGCATGCTTGGCAACCGAAACGTTAGTTGGAGGTGGCCACTCGTTTCGAAAGACTCAATTGTGCGGCCCTCCATGCCGAGGAGGTAGCAAACCACGACTATGCAATTGCTTGGCAAACGCGGCTGCGACTAAGAAAAACAATGGTTAACAACGATGGTGATGGATGGTTGCATGAACCGTGTTCCAATTCCTTCGCGTGTTCCTACGCATGCAGTGCACCATAGACGAAACACAACCACCGAACATGCAAATACACCCCAAAGGTCAAATGCCTCCAGACATCCCCAAGCGCCTAAAGCCCCCAGGCACCCTCAGACGCTGAACCCCCAAGACACCCAAGACGCCGCAATGCCCCCAGACACCAAGAACCCCCCCAAAGTTGCGAAGCCCAAGACGCCAGAGGACCCGAGGCGCCCCATTGTTGACTTAGCGCGCGCGAATCAAATCGTCGAGCCCCACGGAGGAAGCATAAGGCATATGGAATCACTTGGCGGAAACACGCTCATACGTTAAATGTTGCCAGGTAAGTAGCTCCAGAAAACCACGGCTGCAGGGCAACGGTGGCGGTCCCGTGCTCCGGTTGGAAACCAGTCTGGTTGGGTTGGAATAAATGCGGCCCGCATCAATGTTTGGAGCTAAGAATACAGCCAAGATATCAGGGCAAAACATTAAGCTGAAGCAGAAACAATGGTTCGGGTGGGGGCGGGGGCTCGGGCTACAGTTAACGCTAAGGCTAGGGCTAGGGCTAGGGCAATGGCTATGGGGAGCCAGGGGCCACGGCTAAGGCTAAGGTTGTGGCCAAGGCTAGGGCTGAGGCTAGCGTTAGAGCCATCGGCTACGGCTAGTGCTAGGGCCAGGGCTGAGGTGAAGGCTTTGGCCAGGCCCAAGGCTAAGGCAAGGGCTAGGGCCCAGGTAAGGGTTAGGGCTACGCTAAGGCTAGGGCCAGGGCTAAGGCTCGGGCCACGGCTACGGCTAGGGTTCGGGCTAAGTTTGAAGCTAAGGCGATTGCACCTACATGATGAACACCCACTTGAAATACAACAGTGCTCGCTGTCCGTCGAGATGCTCGCCTTTGTTCCAACTTACTCTCGGACGCACGCATAGCAGAACCCTTCTGGGCAAACTACCTAGACTCGCGAACGATCCAACCGAAAGCCTCTGGCGTGAGTCTGGAAACATCCCACCAGCGCGCCATCTCCCTCGCAACACCCACCAAACATATGCAAACGAACCAGCCTGTTTGCAACGCATCCAGGCGCGAAGACCTACAAAATGCCTTCGTCGACAAGACCCATGCGAGCCTTCGCGGGACCATTCCGCTTGCCGAGTCGAATGCACTTGGGCCCGCCAGCATCGTCGATGCGACAACGCTGTCCTATGCCCTCCGCCGTGCGCGGCAAAGCACGCCCGCGCGCCGCAGCCCCATGATATGACCACGTGCAAACTGCGACGCAACAAACACAGCTGCCCCACCACATACAATCGCGCGCTAGCCCCCCACAAATCCCTGGCAATGTGCCCGCGCCGCAGCCCTGTCGCGGGCAACCACATGCCTAGCCGCGCCCCGTATTTAACGCAACCTGCTGCGCCGCTCGCCATGCAGCCCTACGTCCCTGCCAAACTGGTGGAACCAGGACCGGTAACGCGCACCGACGGAGGTTCAATCGCCCACAGCGTCGGCGCGGCCTCTGGAAATTGGACGGGGCTAGCCAGGTGTAGACCCCCTTGCGCGCGCCCCTATTGCTGCGCCGCGCAGCGATACCTGCTGCCGCGAGCGGCATAGGCTGGGAACACGCAGCGCGACCTGCCCGCGCGCGCCGAGGTAGGGCAGGGGGGGGGCACGGCTGGCGGGGGGGTAGATTGTGAGTGTGCAGGCGCACCTGGCAAGTACCTGCCAAGTACCTGTTAAGTACTTGCTGAGGCAGCGGCCGATCCTGGGGCACCTCGGGAGGTACCTGCTAAGTACCTGCTGGGTACCTACCAGAACGAGCGCCACCCGCAAGGTACCTGCGAAGTACCTGTGGCGAACGTGGCGCCGCCGCGAAGTACCTGCGAAGTACCTGCGAAGTACCTGCGAAGTACCTGCGGTACCTGAAAAGTACTTGCGAAGTACCTGCTGCGCCTGAAAATTACCTGCGAAGTACCTGCTAAGTACCTGCTAAGTACCTGCGGCGAAGTACCTGCCAAGTACCTGCGAAGTACCTGCTCGGTACCTGCTACGAACCCAGGGTAGGTGCGAAGTACCTGCGAAGTACTTGCTCGACGCTTGTCGCGGTGCGACGGCACCTGGGAAGCACTTGCGAAGTACATGCTCGGTACCTGCTGGCGAACCGCCTAGGAGTTGACGCGCGCGCAGAGTACCTGCTGGGAGGCGCGGCCACCTGCTGGCACCCCTTGCAATAGCTGCAAGGGGGCCGCGGGTTGGGGCGCGCACCCGCAGGACACTTGCTGGGTGCCTGGCTATAATGCTCAGGCAACCTATAAACGCAGGCCATGCCGATGGCGGTGCACAAAGGCATGCAAAGTGGCGCTGCGAACATGCTCCACATCTGGTCCTGCGCGTGAACATGGGGCACAAAGCGTAACAGAAGAAAAGAGGCGGCCTTCACCAGCACTTGCAATTGGCGACACGCCTGCCCCAATCGCAGGCGCCCGTGTCCACGCTCGCCGCCTGGGGGCTCGGGGGGGAGGGAGGAAGGAGGTAGCAATGCAAACGAAGGCGATGTGAACATGCTGCACAATCCTCCGCGTGAACATGTGACACAATGCGTGGTACGACATGTTGATGTGTGAACACGCACACAGCAAAATGCTGCATAATTGCTAATGGCGCACGTCGAACTATAGAGCTGTACCCTAAACACTGCGAAACCACGCCTGGAATGGCCAACACGATGACCTGACACACGCAGCCCTGGGGAGGGAACGTGTCAAGAAGCAGTCATCCATCAGTGTAGTCCGTAGGCATTAAGCTAGTGATAGCTAGTATGATCACGCATAGCCCGTGCCACAGCGCAGCATAGCATACCACGCAGTTCTCACCTATACGTTGCAATACACATATATAAGCGGCATGCAGCTGGACACCCATACGTTGAGCGCGAACCGCCGATTGGTTACCTCCAGGGGGGGTCGGGCGGATTCCCTGGTAGGGGTCGGGAATAACGGCCAGGCGGGTTCCCCGACAGGGGTTAAGAATTGAGAGACTAACATCGCTTCTCTGGCGATCCGAACCGCTGCGCCGCAGGGAAAGTTAGCCAAACGCCTCAAGTCTCTTTCCCGATCCTCTTCCTTATCTCACCTGCACCTCCCTCCCGCCTCCTCCCCCTCTGTCCCCACCCCCCCTGCCCTCCGCAGCCACTGCTGCTTATGTTACCGCTAGTCCGTTCCCCTTCCCCCCTTCAAGGCGCGCACTGGGAGGCAACTAATCCTCACTCTGGCTCCTCGTTTTCGGCCTCATGCGCGGCGGCGGCCTCCTGGAGCGCCACCGCCCCGTTGACGGCCCTTGTGTTGTCGTCAGACTCTGCGGTCTCCGTCCAGGTCTTAAGGTTGTTCAGAAAAGTGCGGAGGCTCTTGACCCTGGAGCGGAGGCTCTTGTTTTTCAGTTTCTCTGTCTTCAGCTGCAGGGTCAGGCGGCGCCAACGCTTCCGAACATGTGGCCCAACGGCCGCGGGGGGAATCGCATCGCGACGAGCCATCTCTGGAACGATATCTCAATATCCCCGAGCTCAAAGTCTCGCGGTGAGATGGCTGCAGAACGGGGGAGAGGTTGGGGATCTGGACATGTGGGGGATTGCCATGAATGTAGCGTTTCAGCAGCATGGGCATTCAGTTCGACAACAGCACATAGGAGGCTCGGGTGTTAAGCCTTTGGGTGCATACACTGGGAAGCACTGTGTGTTCACGCCCACGTCCCGAGCCTATACATCAGCTATGTTACCGTATGGGGCACCATTTTGACGCGAGCCCCCCAACACGAATGTTAAGATGGTCGAGGCAAACGCTTCCCACATACGAGTGAACACCTAGCCTTGCAGTGCTTTACGGCGCCCAAGCATGCAACGTGCCGCCATGTTGTAAGATTGCATTGTGCTTGTTGCCCTGCTTTGCTAACCATGTGCGTCCTATGGCTTAGTGCACGTGCTATATGAGGCTGCGTTCAAGGATCTTCTGGACCATTGGGGGCCTCTAGTGGTCGTCGGGGGGGTGGCAGCCGCGCAAACGATCAGACATCCAGGCAGATGGCCCTACGTCTAAGCCAATCGGGCCAGCTCAGGGCCTTCTAGATCCCCCATCGGAACCACCTGAGAGCCCTTTTAAGTCTAAATCGACCGCCATACAATCGACATGTTTGCCTATCGGCCAACCGCCGATCGCCATTCGACCGCAAGCCGATCGTATGTTTAGGACTTGCACAGCGTAAACTGCGCAGGCGCCCTTAACAGCACCACGCGCGGCGCAAATGCCAGAGACACCATCAGACCCAACGACCCAGAGACCTCGCAGACCCCAGAGGTCCAAGAGACACCCAGAGACCCCAAAGACACAATCTAAGGATCCGCCTCCCATCTAGCGGGACTCAAGCGCACGCACGCTCCGTACCTCATCGAACTCACCAGGAAGGCCAGCACGGCCCTTCAGCAGTTGGAGCCCCAAGGAGACCCCCTTGGTGCCCTGAGGCCCACCCCCCCATGGACAGTTAACGAGAAATCGTTTGGCAAGTGTGCTTGGGGAGTGTTGGAGTTGCCCCCGTGGTCGTGCTGAAATCGCTTTGGTGGGGCCCTGCCCCTCCCTCCCCCGCCCCGATCTCCCCCCGTCCCCATTCTAGCCCCCTCCCCCAACCCCCCCAGGCACGCCCCTCTACTTGGCAGCCCCCCCCTCCTCAGGTTGGTTCTACACCTTGTCCCCGCCAGGCGTGCCAACAGCGAAGCTGAGCCGTAACGGGGCCAGCGAAGCTGAATCGGATGAGAAGGACACATCAGCGAAGCTGTGTACGTGCACACCAGAAATACTGGCATGTGTCAATCTTTCTATGGGAGCTCACGCGGCTCCTCTGTATCCTCCCCAGGCCGCTTGGGCCTCTCCTTCGAAAGAAGAAGGGCTCCGTTCGGCAGCCCGCGCAGCACTTCCCTGGCGTCGTTCCTCTGCTGCCACGAGACAACGAAATCCGCCTTGTGCGAGCGATTGTCCAGATACTCGCCCCTGGCGCCAGCCAGCAGCCACGCAGCCAAAAAAACCAACAGGCCTCCCCTGCGCTGGGCGCACAGCATTAGCATACGACGTCTTGTGCCTCTTGCACTGACCTGACTTGCCGTGCCCAGCGGCGCGGCAGTTAGCGACAAAGTCGTGGCTCGATCGATACCAAGTCAGCGTGCCAGAACCAATGCCGACAATGATGGACCTCGGCCCTGGCAGCTCAACTGGAAGCGGCGGCGGGGGAGGCGGGTCCTCTGGCACGGCAGCTGGCGCGCCTGAGCTCGATGCTGCCCCAGGCCGAGGCACAGCTCCAGCAGGTAGAGCCGCATCTCGATCATGGTCGAGCCCAGGCCCCTCAAGCTGGAGCGCATCTGCGACGACAAGTGCATCGATTATGTCGCCGACAGAGCTGGCATCGCTGTCCCCACCAGGCTCGTACTCCAGCACCTCTGACGGAAAGTCAACAGGGACATCTAGACCACCGCATTCAGGCGGCACACCGTTGCCCAACCCAGAATCATCCACGTCACAATATGCAAACAGATCGTCTGGGTCAGCATCTTCGAACGAGCCCTCGACACCGTCCCCGTCATGGATGGCAAGCGGGCCCTCGACCTCAGGCTCGTGCTCCGAGACATCTGCATCATCAGCCCAGCTGGCTAGCATGCCACTCGGCATCCGACCAGCACGCTTGCGAGGCTTCGGGCACCAGGGGTTCCACACCAGCCGAATAGGACCCCTCGACAAATTGAGAAGATAAGCCGTCAGGCAAGAACTCGCCCGTCCCAGACGCCGAAAAGACTGTCGAATACAATGCACAGACCCACCTCAAATCAAAGCCAACTGAATATACCAGCTCCCATCTCGCAAGGAGGTTGCGGGTACCTTGCAAGCTGACGAGGGGAGGCAACGGCACAGATGCATCCACGATAACAGGACCGATCAGCTCATGGAACATTGATCTCCAAGGGTTCAGCGAATGATGGCCGACGTGTAGGAAGCGAACTGCCTGGATTGGTGCATCTGGGACTAAGCTGTCGTCCCATGCCTGGCTCCTGTCATACTCCTTTGGCTTGGATTGCCCGATCAGCAAGATGACAACTTCGGCGTTGACGAGCTTCTCGCGCAAAGTTGACTTAGGAGGGCATTGTCGCTTGATGGGGTGCTCAAACTTCGACTGGAAAGACTTCATGACCTTACCATGCACGCCGCACAAGCACATGCCTGCCTCCGCGCAGTCGGTCAAGGTGCCATGGCCAGCCTCTGCGAAGATCGGGATGCTCTTGAAATCGATCGCCTGGTGCAGTTGGGCCCACGTGTCCAGCAACGCCCTGGCCAATCGCGCAGGAGCCCCCCGCATCGGCAATGAAAGAGCGCGCTGTACCCTCAGCGACAGATCCCCCGAACTCCAGCGAAGGATGCCAACCGCAGCATCTGCATGAGAAACGGACGCAAAATCAGCGGCGCGCAAGCCGATCTCGGGCGCAAGCAGAGACAAATGCTTGACCGTATCAGCGCCACTCCTGATGCGTGCCACTCGGTCTTCGTCGTCTCTGCGATCTGCGAGTCTCCGAGCATCCGATGCCAGCCTCAAGTTTGACCTCAATTGAATCAAGTAGTCCAAAGACCGCTGATTTGGTAGCTCATGAGGGCCGCCATCAAGACGGGGCGGCACGTGAGTGAAAGCAACGAGCTCTGAACCGACAACGTCAGGTATGCTACCACCGTGACGCTTTGCATGCGCCAGCCTCTGTACTGCAAGGTCTCGATCCCTCTTCTCTTGCTTCCGCCGCTCGCCCCGAGGTTTCTCACCGAAGGTGGAGCTGTGCCCAGCCGCTCGACGGGCAGTTCCTTCCCTGCCAAGCTCAGTGAGACGACGCCGTTCCTCGTCGCCAAGCGCACGGCACTGCTCAGACAATTGCGCAATATTCCCGAACTCGCGGGTGCCAACCGTCTGCTCCCGAATGAATAACCTCCAAGCTCCGCCATAGCAAGCGCGGCGCTTCTTGGTCGGCTTCACCTGCTCGTCCGACGATCGAGCAGGAACTGTGCTGGATGTGTCTGCGCAGTCTCGGTGTTGCCGCTTGTACTCTGCAAACAACTGCCGAAACTCCTTGCAAGTCCTCCTCGCCGACATGTGAGCGAACAAAACAGCGTGAGTCTGAACAGAATGTTGCTGCAAAACTCTCCGGATCGCAGCGTGCTTGGCCTCGACGCGAATCGTCTCCCTCTGCAGCAGCTCCGCGCTGGCGGAAATCTCGGCCAAGCAAGATGGGGTCAGCAGCCCAAGCTCTGACTCCGAATACGTATCCACGATCGCTGCGCTCCAGGGGTCCATCATGCGCTTGCAATCCGACGCTACCTCGGCGAGCACGCCAGCGCGCCGATCAGGGCGCAACAGTAAGAACAATTTCCAAGGATACTGGCGGTGAGCAACACTGAGCCCATGATTCTCACAACCCAACATGGAGAGCATCGCAAAAGCACGCGCCCGATAAGAATAGGTTCTGCACGGCGCTGGCATGATATGCCACTGGGCAGGGTTCACCATCAAGTCTGCGATCTCATCGAAACACTGCCGCTCGAACTTGTTCTCCGCCGCCAGCAGTGCGTGACGCCCGTCAGCCGAGTCAACTCCAGGAACGCCGAAAAGCTTTCTCCGCTCCTCGACCTTGTCCTGAAGTTCCGAACCAGCACGCAAGTAGTTATCCATGATATTCGTCAGAGGCGCAATCACCTTCGATATCATGATGAAAGTACCGAGGGCGTAGCCATCATTATCCCGCAACCACTTGCCGCCGAGATAGCGGTGCTTCGACTGATCCTTCCTCTTGGCATCACTCGGGTCGGCGCCTGCAGCTGCGCCCAGGTCGGGCTGGCCATCGCGCCCGTCACCGCCGCCGCCACAGGCGGCAGGAACGGCATCGTCGTCCGACTCGTCGCCACGAAACTTGGGATGACCAGCCGACGAAGGAGATGGAGCAGTACCAGACCACTGAAGAAACGCAGTGGTGAGCAAGCCGTGAACACTCTCCATGAGCCCCAGCCACGACACCGACTCGTCTGCGCCAACCCACCGCTTCAACGGCCAAGGCTTAGGAGCGCAAGAAGCCAAAGCACTAGCAAACATACCTGATATTGTTCTCCTGCAGTCAGCCTCACTCTTGCAGCAACCGTTGCAATAATGTGTGGTGCGGCTCCTGTCGCTCCAATCGCCGTTGGCAAACGTCAACAGCAAGACTCGCCCTAGCAGGTGGGTTGGAGACTTCCGCGCCAAAAAAACGTCGAGGAGGTTGATGTTGCGACGCACTTGTGCGGGTTGAGGGCGAACGTTGGGCACGTAGTGCAGCATGCCGTCGATGGTGCGTCGCAGAACCTTGCGGAACGACCTCATGGCATCACCACCGTTCAAAGCATTTGCGATGTGTCGCATGCGATTCACCACGTGGCCTATCTGGTCAAACACATCCTCACGCCAGTGGTACACGCGATGGACTTCGCACTTGGTCTTGAGAACCACCCATCTTCTGTCATTGGCCGCCACTGCGCGCTCTGCCCTGTCGACGGCAGCGTCGGCGTCTGTGCAGACGCACCGTTGCCGACGCCGAAATGCAGACAGAACGTCATCTGGGAGTTCAGCAGCAACGTCACTTGCAGCCAATGCTTGAAAGTAGTTCTCGCCCTTGCCTTCGGATATACACTGGAGCCAACATGGAATCGGACATCGGACGAGCAAGAACTGCCCATTGGCAAGTTGGAGCAACACATTCTCTGACCTGAGTGTCTGAACGATCTTGGCCACGTGGGAAGAGACACACGATGTGATTATTGTGCTGACAGGATCATGGTCTGCGACCTCCAGCTGAAGATCTCCAGCGGCGGGTCCTGGCTTCTCTGGGTCGACACATCTGGTTCTCATTGGAGTTTCGTCGTACCTGAGCTCACTGTAATAGCAGATCGCCGCGCCTCCAGATGCAACGACGCCTCGGACCAATCCAGTCACCATCCGAACAAAATCCCGCCGATGCATCAATACACTCGAGGACGCCGTGCAGTGGAGGAGCGCCTGGGCAGCTCGGAGGTCGAGGCCGAGCGATTCAGCCTCGGCACAAAAGCCAGCCTGGCGATGTGAACTGGCCTGGGCGTAGTGCTGCAGTGCCAGGACGCGCTTCGGGTCGGGATGCAGCTGGCCCGCATGGGCCTCGGATAAGGCAACGTCAAACAATGCGTTTGTTGAAGGGGAGGTTCCAGGCCCTGAAACCTTCCTATCAACAAACCCCCACGGATATTGCCCAGGCAATGGTTTCGAGAGCTCACGTAGGCCCAACAGGGCCGCGAAGCTAGACCCACATGAGGTCCAAGGAATTTCGGGGAGGAATGGGCACGACAAGCAACATTTAGAGACGCAGCCTGAACGATGGCAGCCATCATCTCGAGGGATCCCGCCAAGGCGTGGCACTCGGGCTCTGGCGGTGGCACACCAGGCTCGACAGCGACGACCGCCTCAGCGAGGTCGTCCTCGCCCTCGGCGCCCTCGTCGCGGACACCCAGGTCCTCCAGAGCTACAAGCTCTGGCACGGCAGGGCGGTGATCGAGGCACGTCGCGAGCCGCCTGCGCACGCGGTGCCACAAGGCACTGAATCTAAGGCTCATGTCCAATCCGTGGCCGCGAATGTCAGGCGATGCACGTGCGAGGGCAGGCCCAGCTGCTACGACTTCGTGATGCGAGTCCCCGTCGTGCAGTGGCTCCCCTTCGTTGCTGGGCCCATCAGAGGCCCAACCCGACAATTCGGCGACCTCGGGCTCACCAAAAGACGCGAGCCCCCTCTCACCAGCGTCACTGCCGCTGGCCACCTCGTCACCCCAGGACGCGAGACACTCGCCTCCAGAAGCGCCGCCAGACACATCCATGCAACGCTTCGCTGCATAAAGGAAAAGAACACACAACACTGAACTCGTCATCTGCAGCAGAGCCTAAACAGCGACGGAAAATGCGTTTAACCATTCGGAACGATGGCCCCAAGCTGGCTTACAAGGCTCAAACCCAGAACGTGTCCAGCCTCGCACGGAAAATATATGGACAGGCTTTGCACGCCCCCCTCCCTACCCTCCTCACCTTCTCCCCTCATCCTCCTACCCTCTCCCACGTATATTGCACCACATTGCCTGCACCGTCCACGCGAACTGCTCCGCGTAGCCAGCGGACGTGGTTCGCTGCACGCAGATTACACCACATAGCAAACCCCCTCGGGCTACATTGCGGCTATGTCTTCCTGAGGTGCTGCGCATGGCCTACGAAACGGTTTGTAGTTGGGGGATATGTATGCGGGTATCTTACATGGGCTCCGCAAACGCACCGATACCTTGCGCAGGTATCATACTCGAAAATGTTGTGTTGCATGTATTTGGGTTTGTATCACGGATCGTATCTAACACCTGTCCCGCGACTATTTTTAAGAAATCCAACATGGGGGCCTCCTAGAGGGGCATGCATCTCATACGGACCCCTTCGAAAGGCCCCCGCAAACTCTCTGGGAAACCCCTTGGGACGGAGGCATCGCATCCGGACCGTCGTCAGCCCTGGACCCCTCCGAGACTCCATCCTGGTTAGTTTCGCCGACGCGGATCGGCTTCTGACGGCCATGGGGCCCGAAACGCGCCCCCGAATCCAAGACGCCGAAAATGGCAGCACAACAAGCAAACAAACAGACAAACCAAAATTGTTCAAACCTCGTCCTCTCCTCCTCCCCCCCCCCCGCTCCGCTCCCTCGAGTGCGAGAGCACGACGTCGACGCCCACGTCCGCGACGTCCGTTCGTTCGCGACGCTGCCCGGCCTGACGTCCACGGAAGAAGCCCACGCGCAGGCAGGGCGTGCCAGCCCGGGGCTGACGTCAAGAGCCCCTGGTCCAGCCAAAACTCTTTGAGATCGTGGCACGACGGCCACGTCCACCACGACCCCGACCACGGCGGCGGCGGCGAGACGAGGCCCCTGCCGACGCCAGCGTGGGGCCGCCTTGGAACCAGTCACCTCGTTGGCGGCCACGCCGGCCGCGGCGGCCGCTGCTGCCGCCTTCCAGCCGATGCCTCTCTCGGGGGGGGGGGCAGAAAGGTGCGAGCGAACGAGCGCCCGTCCGGCCCCCCTGGTCTTAGGGCCGCGCCCGTTCGGGCGAGACGAGTCGGGCCATAGCCCCGGCAATGAAAAAGGTGAAAAACCATGTGCGCGTAGTCTTACTTCGAACTCACGTAACGACTCACGTAATGGGTTGCCATACTGTGCCGTGTCTCATTTTGCTTGACAGTGTTGATCCAATGAGTATCATTCGTGTTGATCCAATGGGGCCATAGCCCCGGCAATGCAACCTAACAGCGATGTGTAGGAGCATATCTGGAAGCATTCCCCTTAAGATTCAGATGAGAATCCAGTTGTAGAATTCTGCTGTTCTTGCAGTCGTAGTCGCATTCGCGATGACAGTCGCAGTGGCAACGGCAGTCGCAGTCACAGCCTCAGCCTCAGCCTGCCTCAGCCTCAGCCTCAGGCCCTCAGCCTCAGCCTCAGCCTGCCTCAGCCTCAGCCTGCTTCAGCCTCAGCCTCAGTCTGCCTTCAGCCTCGGCCTCAGCCTCAGCCTGCCTCAGCCTCAGCCTCAGCCTCAGCCTCAGCCTCAGCCTCAGCCTCAGCCTGCCTCAGCCTCAGCCTGCTCAGCCTCAGCCTCAGCCTGCCTCAGCCTCAGCCTGCCTCAGCCTCAGCCTGCATCAGCCTCAGCCTCAGCCTCAGCCTCAGCCTGCCTCAGCATCAGCCTGCCTCAGCCTCAGCCTCAGCCTGCCTCGGCCTCAGCCCCAGTCTGTTTCAGCCTGAGCCTCAGTCTGCCTTCAGCCTCGGCCTCAGCCTCAGCCTGCCTCAGCCTCAGCCTGCATCCGCCTCAGCCTCAGCCTCAGCCTGCCTCACCATCAGCCTGCCTCAGCCTCAGCCTCAGCCTGCCTCGGCCTCAGCCTCAGCCCGCTTCAGCCTCAGCCTCAGCCTGCCTGCAGCCTCGGCCTCAGCCTCACCCTGCCTCAGCCTCAGCCTGCATCAGCCTCAGCCTCAGCCTCAGCCTGCCTCAGCATCAGCCTGCCTCAGCCTCAGCCTCAGCCTGCCTCAGCCTCAGCCTCAGCCTGCTTCAGCCTCTGCCTCAGTCTGCCTTCAGCCTCGGCCTCAGCCTCAGCCTGCCTCAGCCTCAGCCTCCCTCAGCCTCAGCATCAGCCTGCCTCAACATTCGAAATGTGGCAAGGGAGTGGAGTTCTGGGAACTCGAAGAACACGAAGTGGCCTACAGTTGGCTCCGGGCATTCCAAATCATGCCCAGGAATGAAGTTCTGGGAACTCGAAGAAATCACAAAAGCCTACAGTTGGCTCCGGGCATTCAAAATCATGCCCAGGAATGGAATTATGGGAACTCGAAGACCACGACGTGGCCTACAGCTGGCTCCGGGCATTCAAAATCATGCCCATGAATGGAGTTCTGGGAACTCGAAGAAGACGAAAAGGCCGACAGTGGGCTCCGGGCATTCAAAATCATGCCCAGGAATGGAGTTATGGGAACTCGAAGACCACGAAGTGCGTTACTGTTGGCTAAAAAAGGAGTCCCCGGTTGTCCGCGGCACCCGCCCGGATCCCGCCCAGACCCCCTCTGGGGAGTCATGATGCTCTCTTTTGACACTAGTAATCGTCTCTTGCCTCTTCCTCCTGCTCCTCCTATCCTTCCTCATCCAACACTGTTGGGTAACACCTACTCCCCCATTTGTGTTGGGACTGGGGCCCTTCCCGCTCAAGTCGGCCACTAATCCGAGCAGGCCCTTCATGTGGATGCATCTGTCGCGGCTGCCGTAACCAGGAAAGAGCTGGCACGAACCCGCAGCAGCAGCAGCGTTGGCACAGTGGCCATTGAGGGTCAGCACAAGCTCGTCGATGCGGCCCTGATCGATGAACAAATCCAGGAAATCCTTCAAGACCTTGGGGGCCGACGCCTTGCCAGCTGCTGACCTCTTGGTAGCCCAACTGCCGATCAACAGCGTCAGCAAGCCAGGTGTGGTGATCTGGTACTCTGCCCGAATGCAGTCGGGCATGACGTCGTCGTCGCTGCGCGTAGCCTTCCAAGACGAAATATTAACGATGATGCAGTCGATGCGCTGACAATTGATCGCCTCGAAGTACTTGCTGACCCTCTGCTTGCTGTTGTAGGTCCACTTGCCAACTCCAGTATCGAACTTGTCGCCGACCGCTGCGATGATTCGCCTCAACTCCCAACCGAGCCACTGAGGTGCCTGACCAGGCCAACGCTGATCCGCAGATCGAGCATGAGCCGGAGCTTTGAAAATACCATGGCACTCCAAACTCGAATACTGACCTCTCAACTTCACGTAAATGACGGTGTCGTCCGACATTTGCTGCTATGACCCCTGCAGCAAGTACCCCGAAGGCCTGTTCGCAGGCCCTGCCCGTGGCCCCAGGAGGCCGACAGGTCTAAGCCAAAATGGCTACACATCATCACGAATGCGATCGGGTACGTGAGGCCACACTTCGCACTGCGGAATATCCCCAGGACATCAACAGAGACTGCAACACTTAAACGAGTTACGCGATTGTCAGCCAAGTCTTCACATGGAAAAGCAATACCACTGAGCAATGGCCCAGACGGTAACCCCACTGCAACGCGAACGATTCCCGACGGGATCGAGACTTTGATTCTAGGTCACCGCTGGGCAACCTACACTCCCAGAAGACCCCGATAGCGAAGAGGAAATACAACGAGTGATGTCCCAGAAAACGCACAGGAGGATTGACCCCGAGAAACACGAGCAGACGGCAGGGATTGGGTATTATATATTCCCGTGGGACATGCTCAGGGCCGAACACATAGACCGATTGTGCGATTGTAGCCGCACTTCCCCGCCAAGGATTACCACTCGCATTTTGACCAAGCTTCTGCAGAGCAAGTCGCATCAACTGTTTAGTAGCTGACTGCGCACATCCAGAAATGACAGATCCGAACATCCTGTCAGGCGCTACGAACGCAAACAAGTTTGCAAGAAGCTAGCCCAAGACGCACCCCTCGCGTCTCTTCAGCTCCGAAGCTGCACGCGTGCATCTGACAACGAAACCCAGGGAAATTCAAACTCAGAGCGAAGATTACAACCTCCACTGAGAATCGAAAACGTGCGTCAGCATACCGAAAGCTGCAGCCGTGCATCTCGTACTGGATCACTTCGGAGTAGCCCCCGACCCAATGACATCCGAGAGCTGATCCTCGAGGGGCCCTTCGACGACTGAGCGGGCATCATCACGCGGGCACAGCGAGGCGCCATCGGGGCCGCCCTCAAGCTGTGAGCCAGCTGCCGACGAAGGAGGACCAGGTGGCGCCCACTCGCTCTCACCGCGCCGCGTCGGCGTCGAGGCGATCGAAAACGTGGCGGCGGCCGCCTCTGCGAGCTGCATGCCCACGACGTGCGGCTCGCGCATGGTCCTGTTGGCGACGTCGACGATGGCCCCCCTCATCCTCTTGCACGGACTGGCCTCCGGAACATCAGACATTCGACGTTGATGGGCCGCGTCGCCTCCGAACGTCCCCAAAATGATGATGGGCACGTTCTTCACGGAATGCGTCGATACGATATTCGCCGTCTCTTTGCAGTAGTTGAGGTCGATGTCCAAGGCCTGGATGGGGATCAGCGTACCGTCAGAATACTTGAGCCTCACCTCTGGCTTCACCACGTGCTGGACTATGGAGGCTTTGTCCATGACGACCAGATCCTCAGAGACCATCATCATCTCGAAGCAGCCGTCGCCCGCGGCACCCCAGTTATCAGGCACCTGGAGATCGCGTCCACGGCGTCCCTCAGCCTCGCAAGACTGTTTGAGGAACCTTTTGAGTGTCGGGATGTGCCGCAGCGACCCCACCAAGTTCAACTCCCTGCCCTGGCCAGTGACGAACTCGAAATGGTCTGCCAACTTCTTCTGCTTCTCATCGACCTTCCCCTTGCTGGTGATCACCTTCAGGGCCAGCGCGGAGCGGGACACGGGCTCGCAATGGCTCAAGAGCTCGACCATGATGGGGACGGGACAGTTCTCGAACATAGTGTACCGATGCGGCAGCCAATGCGCAGGGTTCGGATCCTCGATGCCAGCTCCCCTCCTGACTCTGCTCCCGCCAAGGCAGCTTTCCGCACTATCTCCACCGTCGGCGCCAGCCTCGATAGGAAGAAGAGCGAGTTCAGTCTCACCGTCAGCAGGAACGTCGTCAGACTTAGCCTTCTTCTTGGCGGTGCCCTTGCCGAGGACAACGGGTAACCCGATGCCCTCCAAGAACTCTTTCACTGGGTCGAGGCGCGACGGGTTCTCCTGAATGGTTTTGAAGATCGCCCTCCTCTTGTCGTTCGCAGCGATCTCCTGCGCTCGAATCCTGAGGTGCTCTGCCTTCTGCTCTGCGTCCATCTCACGGAACGCGGACCTCGCAGACAGCTTCTGGACCGTGCTCTCTGCAGCTCCTGAGGACATGGCAGCGCACGCACGGCGGCTCTTGCGCCAGGGAGCGTCGCCGCAAGCTCGAAACAATTCGAAACAGAAAATGGAGCTCATGATAAAAAGAACAATGCTGCTACCCATGCTGATGTGACCAATGACAGTGATGTCCATGTGAGCTAATACCTACTGTTGCCCACAATGTGGTGGCATTCCCCCTAAAGCGCATATTGAGGTTCCCCCAGACGTAGGCTGCCTTGTTTGACGGCTGAGGGAACACACAGCCTGTGATTCATATATTGTGGCACCCCCTAGATCTGTATCCTAAACCCAATCATAGTACAACTTGATATGAAATGCTCTGAATGTATGTCGGTACGCTAACACACGTAGCTAGTGGTGTGTAATACGTAGTACGAATGTACAAATGTGTCTACTTCTCGCTCTCGCGCCACGCACGCAGTGCATTATCAATATGACTCGGAAAATTCTAGGACATGCTTCGAAAACACGGTCCTATACCACCCATATCCTATACCACCCCCATCCGTTTTTCCGACGCGACACCGCCCACATCCACCGGGGTGCGCGCGTCGCGCCCCTGGCTCCCTGAAGCGGCGCCTGCAGCTGCCAGCCTCCTCCCGCTCGCTCCGTAGTGTCCACGTCGCGCTCTCTGCCTCGGCTGTTCCGTAGTCTCGGTGTTGCCCGCGAGCTCGTCGCCGGCCTGCTCCAGCTCTTGCTCGCGCAGCTCCACCTGCCTCATGCATGGCTTCTTCCCCGCCACGAAGTTCGGGTCGTACTTCAGCGCATGCGCTCCACGTCGCAGCATGTCCGCTAGCGTCTGGCGACTGCTGAGCTCTGTAAGCCCATCGGCCAGCTGCTGCTGAGTGTTGACCCACCTCCAGACCGCGTCAATATCCTTCATCTGTTCGTTCACGACCTTGACTTCGATGGCGGCACGCCTCTCGGCGACGCCCAATCCCGCGGTAACTGACCACGAAGCGTCATAGAGACACATGGCGTCCGTGATGAAAGGGGACTGGCCGAAGAACGTCATGGCCTCGTCGCCCGCCAGGTCGGGCCTTAAGCTGAGCGCCACGTAGATCTCCACCCGCATGAGCGAGTCCACGCCCAACGCGGCGGCCTGAGCCTCGCCTGACAACGAACTCCTGCACAGGCGCTGCAACTTCTTCGATGCCCATTCCATCGCCGCGATCGGCGCAGGCGTGCCCGCCTCAAGCTCTCCGGCAGGCCCGGTGAAGATCTGGCAACCGCCCTGTGAGCTCCCGTCGGGTCGGCTCGCCCAGCTAGCATCCGAGCAAACTCCAATCGTCATAGCGATCCATGGCTTGTCGAAACCGAAGCACAGCCCGACGTCCGCATTGGCCATCAGGAATCGCAGGTCCTTGTTCGCGTCGATCATGTCCTGCACGGTGGCGCTGCCCGTCGCAGCAGCACGAAACGACACGGTGGCGGCGGCTATAATGATGCCCTGTACGACTGGCCAGTGCAACTGCCCATTCAGCGTCCTGAAACTCGTCAGCTCCTTCGGCGACAATGGACTCGTCGGGTTCGCGCGCCGGGACTTGTCGATGGTGATCGGCTTGGCCGCGTGCAAGTACTTCTCGAACCTCAGAGTGGTCGCGTAAGTGTCGACGTTCGGCTCCAGCTGGCCACCCGTACAAGTCAGCTCAAACCCGAAGTCCGACTTGCCGAGATTGAACTTCTGCTTAAGTAGAGCGAGCCTGGCTTTGAACGATTCGGGGTCGTCCATGGGCGTGCGCAGATCGCCCTCCACATTCACGTTCTCTCCGCAGCCCAAGAAGTCGTCCACGTGCTTCCCGATCAGGCCGTACACCACATAGCTCTGGCCGTCGATCACGCATGTCAAACGGGCCGTCACCGGCCTTCGCGATCCCCAGGCTGAGTAACAGGCAGCCTTCGAGCCAATGATTCTTGACGCCAATCTCCTCGGTGACTTCATCGGAGCGGTAGTGCCACAGTTTAGGCGACCGCGGGTATCCGAAGCATGGTTTGATCATCGTCAACAACTGTCCAGGTTCCAATCCGCATCTCCCGCATCTCCTTGGTAAGTGTGGCGCGCAGCTTCAACCCACGGGACTCCACGCTGTCAGCTCGAAGCAACGCGGACTTCACGTCGGCGGAAAACAACTCCCACTGACGCACCGTCGCCCACGGCATGATGGCGCGTCGGCCGAGGCGGCTCAGAGTCGGCGCCCCCTTGTCGAACTGCCCCTCGACCACGTCACGATGCTTGAAGCCCTGGCACAGAACTCTCGCGCTGGCCACACGCTTGCCATCCTTCAGCTCCCACCTCAGCAACAAAAAAAAAAAAACGCAGCGGGCGGCAGGCGGCTGGGTCGACCTCGGACTCGTTGATGGGCCCCCGCCCCCCGTTCTTATTGAAGACCTCAAGGGCTTCCCACTTCGCCTCCCGGAACTGCTTCGCTTCCTCGGGCGAGAGCCTGGCCTCCACGACGGCGGGGGCCTTCCGATTGCACGTGACCATAAACACGGTCTCGGCCGAATCTTCCAACAAGAGCAACTCTTCATCATCTTCGTCCCCCATGAACTTCGCGTCCTCGGCCTTGGCCTCTAACGTCTTCCACGTGAGCCGCGCCTTCTCATTCGGCAGCCCGTCCACAGGGTCGTTCGCCACCACGATGCGTCTGGCCAACTGCTCGACGCATGCCCTGGCCGGCTCGCTCGCCGGCGCGGCCGCAGCTGGTTCTTCGGCGCGAGCGTCAACAAGTGCTGACGGTGGCTCCTCCGACGAGTCGGGCAGGAAAATGCCGGGCGACTCCTCCTCCGCGGCAGGGGCTGCTGGCGCGGCGCCCTGGTTGTCCAGCCTCCTGATCCTTCTCCGCGCGAGCGGCGGCCGCTGGGGGCTGGCCCACGTCGTCCACAGTCTCGTCGTACTCTGGCTTGTCGCCCTTCTCTCGCAGGTCCTGGAAATTGCACGCCCCTCTGGTCTGCTCGAGCGCCTTCCGCCGCTTCTCCATGGTGCTGGGCGGGCAGTGCAGGTTGCCAGGCCTTGCCTCTCGCTCCCTCGTCCCCGACGCCAGCTCAGGTCGTAGCTGCTCCAAGCTGCATCTGTATATGGCGCGCCCGTGCGACGCCCAGACCACGCCTGCACCTTGCACCTTGTTCTCGTTAGACTTAGCCCCCACGGCCGCGACCAGCGCCGGCCCGTGCCAATGGCGCTTTTCCAGCGCTCAGTCCTTGTCCGGCCTCCAGTAGCACGCCCACTTGCCCATCTCGCAGCGACTGCGCGCGGGGCGGCTGCGCGCGAGCAAGGCGGCTCGCACGGCGCGGGAGCAGTTCGTTTCGACGAAGGCAGTGCCCGCGGCCATCTGACGCACCATGACCTCGCGCACCTCGCTCTTCGGGTCGGTCAACGCGGACTGCTCGGCTAAGCCGAAGTCCTCGTCGCCCAGCGCTTCAGGTACCCTGGGCTGCGAGCCCAACACTTGCACTGCCGGAGAGGAACCGTTGACGCTCCTCAGCGCGTTCCGCTGGCGGGCCGTCACCCCCAGGGCCGTCTTCAGCGAGCCGTCGGGGAAAAGCACGCGGCACTTGGCCAACTGTTCTCGACGGACGGCGCGATTGCGCCCCATCAGGCCAAGCTTGCGGCGAGCACCCTTGGGGGCGATGTCGAACTCGACGCTGCGCTCGCTCATCCACTTCTGCATCTTGGCTGCCGCGTGCGATCCCCCAGCGCCCATGCGCACGCAGTCGGGTTTTCCTGCCCAGCTGATCCACACCTTTCCCTACTGCTTCGTTTCGCGCCTGAACGTCTCCTCGTTGATCGGGTAGTCAACCCCGTACCTTGAAAACTCGCCCATGATGGCCAGGACTTGTCGCTCCTTCTTCTTCCATATGATGCAGTGCACGTCCGTGCAGACCACCTGGTTGAAGCGCCTGGTTTTGGGCAGGACCGCTACACGGACTGAACGCGGCCCCTAGCGCCCCATGCAAATCTCGCACTGGAATACCCGAGCGCACTGGATCCACTCAGCTGGGGCCTCGCGTTCTGCATGGCGGTGGCTAGCGCGGCGCTGGGAGGATGCCCTCGGCTGGCGCGCGCATGACGGCTCGCACGGTGGACACGCTACAGCGCTTGGTGAGCTCCCGCATGGCGTCGCTGCACTCGCGCAAGTCGAAGTCGGGCCCGACTTCCTCTCTGGTGTAGATCACGTCGACCCCCTCAATGCCTTCCTGGCGCCCCTGATGCACGACGAGGCAGGCCGTGCGCTTCGCCATCCTTACTGGATAGTTCTCGGTTTGAGACGCTAGCTTCCCACGAAGCACCACACGCTCCGTCTTACACTTGCATCCCATGCTCATGTTTCTGATGAATTCGTTGTTGGTTGACTGTAGTCTTGTCGGCTTCTGGCACGGCTTGGTCACTCCGTCGATCTCATACTCGGCTCCAAGTCGACGCTGATCCAACCTGCAAGGTCACCCTAGAGCTTTTGCCGCGTCTTCGTCTTCCAATGAAGTCCGCTCAAGGGTCCTTCGCCATATGCACGGCGTCCAGCGGCGGCCTGCCGGTCGAAAGCCTGCTTCGCCATCCTCAGGAAGGTGGCTTCCTCGCGCCCCCATCGCCTCGGCGATCGCCTCCTCGCGCCCCTTCGAGAGGGGCGCGTTCACGCGCTGCCGCGAGCGCAAGTTGGCACGCGGCGGGGCGAAGAAGATGTCGTCTGGCTTCCCCCTGTCGATGGCCTCCAGAAGCTGCCGAGTGATGCGCCGATTCGAGAAGCCCTGGCCCTCGCTCTGCTTGAAATGCACCACCTCTTCCATCGGGCAGTTCAGCAACTCG
Organism: Prorocentrum cordatum; assembly: GCA_963575745.1. Lineage (NCBI taxonomy): Eukaryota > Dinophyceae > Prorocentrales > Prorocentraceae > Prorocentrum > Prorocentrum cordatum. The sequence goes on from CAUYUJ010018860.1 coordinate 511,703, forward strand.
GCGGAGAGCCGGCCCAAATCCACGAAAATCTCCCAGACGACCCTCGGACCAGGGCCCTGTAGTAGCGAGCGCATCCCGGCTTCGGCGTTCTCCACTGCGAGGATCAAGTCTGAATAGAGGGCCGGCGGCATGCCGTTCGGGCCCTTCCTGGCGCCGCCCCCTGGATGCTCGGACTCACCATGATCTCGTCCGTCTCGCGCGGGGCCAGGAACGCCGCGCGCGTCTCCAGGTAGCGCGCGTCGGCGTCTCCGACGCCCGAGTCCGCGGCGTCGTCCTCAGGCCCCGAACCGCTCGAAGCGCGAGCGGACGAGTCGTCGCTCGCGTCGCTGCCTTCGCCCTCCGTCGGGGCACCCACGTTCGCGACGTCGCTGGGCGCGTTGCCGGCGCAGCCAAACAAGTCGATAATGAAATGCCCCTTCTCGTCGCGCTCGGAAGTCACCCAGCCTCTCTCGAGGTGGCCCTTCAGCATGAACTTGCCCTCGCGATTGTCCTGGGCCAGCCCCCGCCCCTCCACGCGCGGCCTCGCGATGAGGAGCGGCGCCCACCCAGGCGCCAGGCGGGCGGCGATCCCGAAGGGCCAGGCGGTGAGCGTGACCTTCTGCTTGGCATCTAGCGCCATGCCGTCGCCGAACCTGAACCTGCGGTCGCTGTTCTCGTACTTCACGTCGTGGATGCGCTGCTTGGCTCGCAGGTGCCCCTCCCACTGTCGCCAATTCTGATCGCCCATGACGGGTCGAGTAACTCCTCCATCGCTGATGCCCATGCCGGCCGTGACCAGGTTCACCCCCTCGATGGAATTGGCTCACTCGAGATCATCTGAGTCCGCAGTGCCGCCCACGTCCTCGACCACGCGCGACTCCTCATTCTCGCTCGCGAAGCCTCCAGCTCGAAATCGCTTGAATCGAGGGCCGCGCTGCTGAGTCGAACCCGACGCGCTCGACCTCGGAGGCGCAGGCGTCGGGGCCGATGTGGGCGAAGGCGAAAACGCCGGGCCTCCGCGAGGAGGGAAGCGTGGCGGCCCCTTGCCCCTGCCGTTGCCTTTGCCTCGTCCTTTGCCCTTGCCCCCGCCGCTGCCCTTGGGCGTCGACCGCGGCTCGCGCGTGAAGTTGTTGTCGGGGGCCAGGACAACGGGTAAAAGCCTGGGGACTTGGCGATCTCGGTCACACGCTTCTTGTTCTCGATGAAGCTGACGCACGCCCCGTGGCAGGCAACCTGCGCTTCCACGATCTCTGGCGGCGCGTCCTCAGCCCCGTCGGCGTCGCCCTGCTCGCACCCGTAGCAGTCGCCCTCCTCGTAGTAGTGGCCGTCGTCGTCCTCCCCCTCAAGGTAGCCGTCCTCATCCAGGTAATTACGAGTCCTCGTGGGCAACACCTCTCTCCCACTCGTAGCCGTACCTGTAGTTCGCGTCCGCGGTGCCGCTGCTTCCTGTGGGCACCCGCCTGGTCCTCTGAGCAACGCGCTTGTCAGGCGTAGCCTCCGCTCCGTACGTGTCGAGCAGCACCTTGCGAACCTTCAGCCAGCTGAGACCGTCTCCGCACTGGCTGCGCACCTGGGTGGCTCCGTTCGGGGGTATCGCGGCTCGATTGATGATGTGCCAGCCAGCGAAAACATCAGGAATCTCCATTCCGACCTCCTTCAGCTTGCGCAGCTCTCCCTGGTGGAGTAAGCAATACAGCTTCAGCGTATCTTTCTCCTGTCGGGCGAACTTGCCGAAGAAGGAGTCCTGTCCGTTCCGGCCAGCAGCTCGGTCTGATTATCGTACTTGTAGTACTCGACCAGCACATTGATGATGGGCTTGGCCGCAGCTTCTGTCTCGAACAAGTCCAGGCCGATGTCTTCCGTAGCCTCTGCTGCCTCACCCCTCAACGAGTTCATGAACAGATAGGCGCCCTCGCTGATGGCGTTGGGACCTCTCTTGCGGCAGCACCTCTCGAAGACCTGGAGCGCGCGGCGGAAAACTCCATAACCCTCGCTGCGCAGCAGCTCGAAACTGGGCGCAGTCTTGCTCAGGCCCGCGTCTAGGCCTCTTCCCCCGTCCCGGCCGTCCTCGTTGTTGGTCCACCAACCGCCGCCCCCCAAGCGGCTCCAACTGTAGTCTTTTTTTTTCCTAGCGTGGCGGCGTAGTCGGCCTCGTCCACACTGCTGGGGATCTGTGTCCCGTCCGCCGCCTGGGCCCGCGAACCGGCCGCGGCGGCTGGGGCAGCTGCTGCAGCCCTTGGTGCGGATCTCGCACCCGTTCTCCTCGTCGGCGGTGTCGCTGGCGGCGAGGTTGGCGGCGCGGCGCCCGGCGCCGGCGGCATGACTGGAAGCGGGGGAACAGGTGGGGCGGACCACCTGCTTCGCTACCAATATCAACCGATAAAAGCACACTAAGTCCTTCACGGGCTCTCTGGAGAAATACTGTCTGTAGTATCTCGGACTTACTGTGAATAATCTCGTCGTGACGAAGAATGAAAGACGCAACCTTTAGTGTATCTCAGGGGCCCCTCGATCAAAAAACAGCGGCGGTTCAACAATAATGAAACGCACTGCTTGCTGTACTGCTGCAAATCACTGTGCTGACACATGAAATAACCCTAAACATCAACAGGAAGGGTTCCAGTTGACAGAAAGATCCAGGATCTAGCATCGAGGTTCGAAGTTTCGAAGATCTGGGATCGAGGGATCGAGGGATCAAGAATCGAGGTTGCTGGATACGTCTGGCCCGTTCTGGGCCCTGGAGGCTTCCAGGGACCCGGAAGAGCCTCCGGCGACCCCTCGAGGATCGAGAACATGGTGCAGCACCCACTTCCTGGCAGGAGGATGATGGGGAAGGATCGAGGGGGACTGGCCCAGGGGGAGGGGAACATTGAGCTGGAATCGGCAGGCGAAACGGGCTGGACCACTTCAGGCCAAAGTATCTCTGACCCCGTGCGCGACATCTTGGAGCCCAAAATGGCGATAATGCTTCGGGCGAAATTATCCGGACCACTTCGCACGCGGCATCTCGGAACCCAGAGTTTGGAGGAGGTCACTGGCGAGTTTGGCTGGACCACCTCGCGCCTGGCATCTCGGATCTTAGAGTTGCGAGAGTACCCCAGGCGAGTTGGACTGGACCGCCGCGAGGATGTTCCAGGCGAATCGGGCTGGACCAAGTCTGGTCAGATCATGTCCGATCCGAGAGCTGCGACGATGCTTTCGGTGAAAATGGGCCACACCACCTCGCGAAAGGTAGATGTGAGCCGAGAGTTGCGAGGATGTCTCGGGCGAACTGGGCTGGACTACATCGAGCCAGGACATATCTGAGCCCGGAATGTCAAGGATCCTCAGGCTAGCGGGGCCGCACCTCTTTGCGCGTGGCATCTCTAATACAGGAGTTGCGAGGATGTCTCAGGCGAAATGGGCCAGACCACCTTGCGCGCGGCATCTCGCAGAGTTGGGGGGATGTCCCAGGCGAGAATGTCTGAAATCCGCCGGCCCCCTTGTGGGGCCACCAGGCTGTAGGCCGAAGGTTCGCAGTTTCCTGTGCAAGTTGCAGCTTCCAGTTTCCACTGTTCCAGTTCTGCTTCTTGCTGCTTACTGTTCCTTGTTGATGGACCGCGCGAAGGGGAAAGGCCCAAACGGGCAGGTTTAGCACGCCCTGAGCGTGTCCTCTGAATTGCTGGGGTGGGTACAAGTTGATACCCCTCACGCAGATCGGCGGGGTCAGGTGCTAAAAACACATGGGATTTGCCACATTTCTAAAATTTGCTGGCACCCCTCACGCAGATCGGCGAGGTCAGGGTCCAAAAACAAACGGAATGTGCCACATTTCTAAAATTCGGCGACACCCCTCACACAGATCGGCGGGGTCAGGGTCCGAAAACCAAAAGGGTTCTGAACATTTATGAAATTCGGTGGCCCCCCTCACGCAGATCGGCGAGGTCAGGGTCCAAAAACACATGGGATCTGCCACATTTCTGAAATTCGATGGCACCCCTCATGCAGATCGGCGGGAGCAGGGTCCGAAAACCCAAGGGTTTCTCAACATTTGTGAAATCCGGTGGCACCCCTCACGCGGATCGACAGGGTCAGGGTCAAAAAACACACGGGATTTGCCACATGTCTGCAATTTTCTGGCACCCCTCACATAGATCGGCGGGGTCAGGGTCCAAAAACACATGGGATTTGCCACATTTCTAAAATTCAGTGGCACCCCTCACGCAGAGTCGTAGGGTCAAGGCCGAAAAACAAACAGGTCCCGACACTGCTTCACGGCGGCACCCAAACCTCATGATTTAGCTGTTGCATCTCCCATTATCCGAGACAGGGGGCCGAAGGCATGGGGCGAAGCCCTCACGGATAAGATTGGCCAGATCACCTCGCGCGTGGCATGTTTGAGCCTAGAGTTGCGAAGATGTCTTAGGCGAAACGGGCTGGACCTCCTCAGGTAAGGGGCAAATCTAAACCCAGAGTTGCGACGATGTCTCAGGCATCACGGACTGGACCACCTCGCGCACGACATCTCCAATCCCAGAGTTGCGAAGCGAAATGGCCCTGGCATCTCGGAGCCCAGATTTGCGAGGATATCTCAACGCAGCGCTAACGCAGCGCATTGGCAAGTAATGCGACATCAATGCAGTCTCATGCATTGTAAAGCACTGCAGTGCAATGCAATGCAGTGGCACTCCCTGCATGCGCAATGCATATGCAAGATGCAAGTGCTGATGGGCATGGGACAAAAGTTTTCACTGCGGGGGACGCGGGATAAAGGCAGGGAAGAAAGGAGCACGATGACGAGGAGCGGGGGGGGAAGAGGAGGAGGTGGACTTGTTTTCCAGACCTCACCATGCAACTTGGCATGAACTACAGTGCAACACCAGTAGCAGGAGGCGGAGCTGGCAACAGGATCAGGCACATCTGAGGCGCACTTAAAAGAACAAAAGCTCACTTAGCAGGAACACGACTTGCCTCCTCCTCCTCCTCCCGCCTCCTCCCCCTTCCTCCTCCTTCTCCTCCTCCTCCTCCTCATCATCATCATCATCATCAGCAGCAGCATGAGCAGCATCATCATCATCATCATCATCATCATCATCATCATCATCATCATCATCAGCAGCATGATTATCATCATCATACTCCTCATCACAATCATCATCATCGTCACCAGTATCACCATCATCAGCATCATCATCCTCAGCATCAGCATAACCATCATCATCAGCAGCAGCATTATCATCATCGACAACGTCATCATGGCCATCATCATCAGCAGCATCATCAGCATCAGCAGCATCATCATCAGCAACATCGGCATCAGCATCAGCATCATCATAATACTATTCATCATCATCATAACCCTCGTCAGCATCTTCATCGTCGTCGACATCAGCATCAGCATCAGCATCAGCATCAGCATCATCATCAGCATCAGCAGCATCATCATCAGCATCAGCATCAGCATCAGCATCAGCATCGTCATCACCATCATCAGCATCGTCGTCATCATCAGCATCAGCATCATCGTCATCAGCATCATCATCATCGTCATCAACAACATCATCAGCATCAACATCATTATCATCATCAGCAACATCATCACCATCATCATCATCATCAGCAGCATCATCCGCATCATCCGCATCCACATCCGCCGCTTTCATCCGCCTCCTCATCCTCGTCCCCTTCCTCCACCGCCTCCCCTGGAGAATGAATCCCAAGAACCATCCTCGAGTGAGTTTTGACCAGGAATTCGAGGGGAACCCAGCCGTGGCGACTAGAAAGTTCCCAGAGGCCCAAAGAAGGAGGCGAAACGTCCAAAGCTTACAATCCTCGAACCTCCCCGTCAGCGGCCCCAAGGGCCCCCCGCATCGTCCTCCTCACCACCAACCCAACCCACCCACCCACAAGCAGCATCGTTCGCCTCGTCATCCGATTCGCCACCGTCACCGTCACCGTATTATCGCCATCACCAGCATCAGCATCAGCATCATCAGCATCATCAGCATCATCAGCATCATCAGCATCATCAGCATCAGCATCAGCATCAGCATCATCATCATCATCATCATCATCATCATCATCATCATCATCATCATCATCATTATCATCACCATCAACGTCATCATCATCAGTTCCATCATCAACAGCACCATCATCATCACCACCATCTCCACCATCACAACCATCACCATATCCTTCCGCCCCTCCTCCTCCTCCTCCTCCTCCCCCTCCTCATCATCATCATCATCGTGCGCGTCGCTATCATCAGCATCATCATCAGCAACAGCAGCATCCCCATCCTCATCGTCGTCGTGGGTGTCATCATCACCAGCCTCATCATAAAAACCAGCTTCCTCAGCATCACCATCATCATCATCATCATCAGCAGCAGCATCATCATCATCAGTAGCATCCTCATCATCAGCAGCAGCATCCGCATCAGCATCATCGTTTTCATCACCATCCTCATCACGATCACCCAATTCATCACCCAATGCATCTTCATTAGCGACACCATCATCACAATCAGCATCATCATCATCATCATCATCATCATCATCATCGTCATCATTATCATCATTATCATCATACTAATTAGCGTCATCATCAGCATCGTCAACATCAGCATCAGCATCAGCATCATCATCGTCATCAGCATCGTCATCACCATCATCAACATCATCAGCATCAGCATCATCAGATCATCAACATCATCAGCCGCATCATCATCACCATCAGAATGAGCAGTATCATCATCTCCATCGCCATCTCCATCTCTGCCAGCATCATCGTCATCATCGCCGTCACCCCTACCATCACCATCACCATCACCATCACCATCACCATCATCATCATCATCATCATCATCATCATCATCATTCGCAGCATCATCATCAGCAGCATCAGCATCATGTTAAACGTATTCGCAAACGCCATCACCAGCATAGCAATCACCAGCAGCACAACCATAACTAGCATGGTCAACATCAGCATCATCACCAACGATCAGCATCATCAAAATCCTTGTCAGCATCAGCATCAGCAGCAGCATCATGATCAGCATCATCATCAGCATCATCCGAATCCTCTTCATCATCATCATCATCATCACCATCATCATCAGCAACATCTTCATCGTCATCGATATCGCCATCGTCACCATCAGCATCATCATCGTTATCATCTGAGTCCTCATCACCATCATCATCGCCATCGCCATCGTCATCACCATTACGGCCATCGTAATCGTCATCCTCGTCGTCATCGCTGTCGTCACCATCACCATCACCATCATCATCATCATCATTATCTTCATCAGCAGCATCATGATAATCAGCATCATCATCATCGGCATCACCATCATTGTAATCATCGTCATCACCATCATCATCATAATCGGCACCTTCAGCATCCTCATCCTCATCGCACTGCTCATCACCAACGTCGCCAACAACAGCAGCACAACCATGTTCATCATCATCATCAGCAGCATCATCAGCATCGGCATCACCATCATCGTCATCATCATCAGGCCTCCTTCTCCCTCCTCCTCCTCCTCATCATCATCAGCATCAGCATCCTCATCCTCATCCTCATCACCAGCATCATCAGCATCACCATCATCGCCCACAACTCAACGAGGCGGGCCCCAAGACGGTGCCTATCGAGAAGCAGCAATACTTGGCGCTCAGGGCGAAGCATGGCCCGCCGTTACCTTGGCCCGGCCGCTCGGCGCACGGCGCGGTGCGCGATCGCCTCTACGTCTCCCTGGAGAAGGCGACGACGACGACGACGTGAGGGAGGAGGAGGAAAGAGGGAAGAGGGAGGACGAGGAGGTGGAGGAGGAGGAGGGCCAGTGCAAACCCAAGTTTCATCAACGGCGTCCAAACTCCCTCTTCATAGGGCAAAAACAAAAATTCACTTCCACTGAAGGACGTGCCTGGATGGGAGACAACCGTGCGAAAATCCTGAAGCGTGCTAAAACACCGTTCTTGGGACTCCACAGCCACGAGTCAACCTGACTGTCGCGTCTTGACGATCCTGAATTAAGCCAGACCCATTCCGGAGACTTCAACACCGCGATCAACGTCGCTGCGCCCTGACAATCCTGAATCGCTTGAAACCACCCTTCCTGCAAGGTTAAGCATGGTCCGCCAAACTCTTCAAATGTGTAAGACGAACGCGCGTGGCGCTAGGGCGAGAACCAGTTTGAAAACGACCCGCCCGCAATCCGCGAAACTCTTGCTTATCCGCGAAACTCTTGTTCTATTGTTTGCCAGGAAAAATGTTTAAGTGTTGTCGGTTTATAGCGTCAGGGTCATGAATGTAAGGAAGCCTTAAGCGAAACGCCTGGCCGACCATTATGAGGGGCTCCGGGGTGCGACAGGGATGAGTTAAGGACAAGGAGGAGAGGAGAGGATAGGAGAGGAGAGGAGAGGAGAGGAGAGGAGTGGAGAGGAGAGAGGAGAGAGGAGAGAGGAGAGAGGAGAGAGGAGAGAGGAGAGAGGAGAGAGGAGAGAGGAGAGGAGACGAGGAGCGAAGATGATAGGAAGAGAGTAGAGGAGAAGAGAGGAGAGGCGAGGAGAGGAAAGGGGAGGGGCCGACGAGAGACGAGGAAGGGGGAAGAAACGATGAGCGAGCCACCCCCCACCCCTGGGCCCCCCGCAAGTGAATTCGGCGCACCCGCAGCCGACGAGGGGGAAGCCGCCGTCCTGCGCGGCAGAAAATGTAAAGAGGATCGAGGGAGCGGATCGAGGGTTGGGATCGCCCAAACCCCAGCGTCTAGAGCGGGCCCATCAGCCCAGAAGTCTGGTCCACAGATTCGGGCAACATGTGATTCGTTTCGGCTGCCACGTGCATTGCTCGAATCCACATAGCACGCGCATTCTGCACAGCGTAACTCGCGGCCGCGGCCGCCCCGAAGGCAGTCTTCCAAGAGGCCCCCGCGCATCTGACGCGCGCGCGCGAGCGCCGAGGAGACAGCGATGATCCTGGAAGTAACGACAAGGGCGTCTCGACGAGACAGTCAAGACTTCACGCAATGGTAGTCTATGTCAGGCGCCCTGGACAATATGACATACGTGGTGGCCAGCGCTGCGGCGAGGAGCGCCATTCTGCACCAGTACGTTGCGGGCGGGCACCGAAGCGAGTCGCCAATGATCGAATTGCCCGTCGGGCTTTTCGATAGACTTGGTATCGCGGAGTTGCACTACCGCCACGCACCCAGGGACAATGCACGAACGCCCGGCCCTGTCAACCCCGCAATTGCGCATTGCCCTCGCCCCATCCCGAATGGCCTGGACAGCATTCAGGCGCAGCCCTGGATGCACGAACCGCTGAGGTCGGCACGCCCCAAGCTGATCTGGGGATCTTGAGTGCCCTCACTGGCGGCCCCAAAGGCAGGGTTGAGGTCCCTGAGGTGTTGGTGGTGCGCCCCAGGGTCGACCTGGGAAGGCCGCCCGCGCCCACGCTTGGAGTCCAACTGCGGATCCGACCGGGTCGGTCCGACCGACCCCCGACGGGATTTACACCTCAAACGAATAGATGTGGATCTGGGCGACCCCCGACGGGACCCACACTTCGAAGGAGCATCTGTGGATTTGACCGACCCCCGGCAGGATCCACACTTCAAGGGAGCATCTGTGGATTTGACCGGCCCCAGACCGCGACCCCCAACCAGATCAACACTTCACGACCAACTGTGGATCCGACTCGCCCCCCCGAGTCTCCTGGAATGAGGCCACGAAATCCGCACTGAACTCCCCGGCTGCCCTGGGCACGGCCCTTGCGCCCAGTGCTGAAGACCCAAAGCGTGGATGTCGACTGGGCAAAAGACAAACAGGCAAAAGGGAGATGAGAAACGAAAAGAGAAACTGCAGAACCGGAGAGGAGAATGCACAGGTAGAGGGAGAAGACAAGGAGAGATGAAGAGTATAGTGCCGAGCGCGTCTCGGTCGCGGAACATTTTGAGTGAATTGCTTTCGGTGCTACTGGGTGCCGACGGTGGAAGGGGGAAAAAAAAGAGAACAACAAAGTGGGGAGATGAGGAGATTGCGCTGGACCCACCCCATCTTCCCCGCACCCCGCTTGCGCAGGGAGTATGTGCACGAAGAGGGGAAAACACGCTCACTGTAGGGCGATGTCAACTTGCAAGAAACAGCGTGTCAGGCCCGTTAGTTTTGGTTAGTGGTAAAACTAGAATGCGATTGCCTTGCAGGTTGCATTGCTGCCGATCTTCATTCAATTCAGCAAGGATGTGCGCTGTGCACCACCATGCACACTTTGCGCATAACGCTGGAACTTCTACAGTTTGAAGATGCGCCCTGTGGAGCTGCAGCGTGGGCACCCCAAACATCAGATGTTCTTCCATATGTGGCCTATTTGGGGGTCCCGGACGCCCTTCTATAACGGCCTCCCTGGCTGGCCCACGGGCCACCCCAAATCGACGGTGAAAATCGAGGAGGTGGGTCGAAAAGGAAGAGGAGGAGGAAGAGGAGGATGAGGAAGAGGAAGAGAAGGATGAGGAGGAGGAAGAGCAGGATCAAGGGGGAGGACCGATGAGAAGGAGGATCGAGGAGGACGGTCGAGGAGTAGAGACAGAAGGATCGATGGGGGCTGATAAAGAAGGAGGATCGACGGCGGGATTCGAGCAGTAGTAGTGGTAGTAGTAGTAGTAGTAGTAGTAGTAGTAGTAGTAGTAGTAGTAGTAGTAGTAGTAGTAGTAGTAGTAGTAGTAGTAGTAGTAGTAGTAGTAGTAGTAGTAGTAGTAGTAGTAGTAGTAGTAGTAGTAGTAGTAGTAGTAGTAGTAGTAGTAGTAGTAGTAGTAGTAGTCGTAATGGTAGTAGTAGTAATGGTAGTAGTAGTAGTAGTAGTAGCAGTAGTAGTAGTAGTAGTAGTAGCAGTAGTAGCAGTAGCAATAGCAGTAGCAGTAGCAGTAGCAGTAGCAGTAGCAGTAACAGTAGCAGTAGTAGTAGTAGTAGTAGTAGTAGTAGTAGTGGTGGTAGTAGTAGTAGAAGTAGCAGTAATAGTAGTAGCAGTGTTACTAGTAGTAATAGTAATAGTAGTAGTGGTAGTAGTAGTGGTAGTAGTAGTAGTAGTAGTAGTCGTAGTAGTAGTCGTAGTAGTAGTAGTAGTAGTAGTAGTAGTAGTAGCAGTATCACCGCCTCGTTACACGGCAGGCGGGGGGGTGGCCGAGCCGACCCAACCCCCAACCTGAAGGACCGTCCAGTCCAGTTCTGGGCGCCAGGGGCACTCTAGAGCAGAGCCTCACGGGCCCCTAACCCCTGTCGGAGCCCCGCGGAAGCCAAAGGGCCCCCAACCCTCAGAGTTGGGGCCACTCCGAGCCTGCAGGGCCTACACACAGTACGAGCCTTGCACGACTAGAAAATGAGAGGGGCGCCTCCAACCCTCTTAGTCGGAGAACTCCCCTTCGATCTCGTCGGGGTCTTCCTCGGACCTCCGAGCAGCACGCTGCCTGGCCGACCAGGAGAGGAAGTCGGCCTCCTGCTCTGGCCCGACCCCAAAACGCTGCAGCGCACGCGCACGGGGCAAACGTTGCTCTGGGCCCAGCTGCCCGCTGCCCGTGGCCCTGCTGGCCTCGAGGGCGGCGGGGGGCCCAAGCCTCTGGCCGAATTTGACTCGCCAGGCCTCGGAGGGAAAACGCTGCTCCCCGAGGCGCCATGCACCGCGGCCACCCTTCACGCTGGGGAAAAGCCCTCTGCGAATCCGATCCGTCTGTGGCTCGCGTCCTGCCCCCGTGCCGCGCGGCCTCAGGATGCCCATCATACGCTGGTGGGCATAGGCGTAGCACTTCACGCAGTGGACCATGGTGGAGCCGTCCGTGCCAGGCCCCGTGATGGCCCTCTCGACGATGGCGTGGCCTCCGATCGACCAAGGCGTACGTGGTCGTCGGGCTGCAGGGGGCCCATCGCCCTCCGCCGAGGCTCGCGCCGCTGCGAGGGCCACCACCGCTGCTCCTGCAGCCACCCAGGAGGCCTCGGCTGAGTGGCCACCACTGACCTCAGGCTCCTCGTAGCTCTCCTCGTGCTCCGCGAGCTCCAGGATGACGTCGCTGGCGTGGTCGATCTGCTTCCGATCCGCCATGCGCGCGTGGAGCTTACCCGTGAAGATCATCGCCTGCCTTGCGATGAGATCGAGGCCGTAGGCGATGTCCAGCTGGTCGTCTGTCAGCGCCAGCTTAGCGCCCTCCTTCGCTGCCTCGTCGGCGAGCCTGTTGCTGCTCGCTGCCACCGGGTCGTGCGATCAGCCTCAACGTCGGCAGCTGAAGCGTGGGCCAGCACCTTGGTGACAGTGTAGCTCCGTGAGCTGTCGAAGGAGGCGTAGACAGCGTTCCACATGCGGGCCCTCGGGGACCCAGGGCGGCATGCCCATGCTGCCCCCCGCAGGGCACAGGCCACCGTCCCTGAGCAGTCCGTCTGGAAGTCGACGTGGCCCTCGCAGAGGAAAGCCGCCATGTGGTAGGCGTAGTCCTCGCCGTCCCGCGCTTCCTGCCGCGGCGCCATGGAGAGGGGCACCCATCCCCATGCTGCAGCGACCAGGCGCCCATGCCCGTCGCACTGCACGAGCGACCAGCCCGCGCGCTGCAGCTCTGGCCACCGCGCGCCGACCGCGCTGCCGTCGGCGAAGATGAGGCCTGTGAGGTACCCCGAGGCTGGTCGCCGATACCACCTTACTGGGTCTCCATCGGGGTCTCGCCTCGGGATCACATGGTCGAGCGACGGGAAGAGGCACCTGCCGAACATCTCGCCACAATTGCCTCCTGCAGCCCGTGCCACCTCCGCGTGCCGAAGGAGCTCGGGCGAGGCCTCGTCCTTGCGATAGGCCGCGTGGCCATCGCAGCCGTGCAGCCTGTGCCAGATTGTGCCAGGTGCGCTCCTATGAGGCATTCCTCTCTTGTAGAGCCGCGTCTGGGAAAGTACCGGTAGTAGTAGTAGTAGTAGTAGTAGTAGTAGTTGTAGTCGTCGTCGTCGTCGTCGTCGTAGTAGTAGTCGTAGTATTAGTAGTAGCAGCAGCAGCAGCCGTAGTAGTAGTAGTAGTAGTAGTAGTAGTCGTCCTAGTAGTAGTAGTAGTAGTAGTAGTTGCTGCTGCTGTTGTAGTAGCAGTAGTAGTAGTAGTAGTAGTAGAAATAATAATAATACTCGCACGCAGCTGTGGGACAACATAAGTGCCAACAACTCAACCGCTCGACATAGCTCAAGGTGAATGTACAGCTATGACGCACTCGTGCTTATACAAAATTAGTGAGACCCCTACGTGGATGTTCCCCGCGCACATGCCAGCCGAGCAGACGCAGGGACCGACCGCAGCCAGGCGAGAGGTCGACCGAGGCGCCACGCGGGGCCAAGGGCGAGAGAGGGGCCACAGGCGACGGACGAGGCGGGAGGGAGGCGATACGAGGAGGGGGCGGACCAAAACTACGCGCGCATGCGCTGCTGACGGCGCCGCAACGCTACCCATATCCAGGCGAACACGGCTGCGCAGCCTGCAGCCCAAAGGATGCAGACACAGCGCGCGCGCGCACGTCAGTATTGAAACACACTCATGCTCACTCATCACAAAAATGGGAACCCTCGAGGTCCACTATGCGGTCGGCGATATCATCGATAACGAGGCAACCGAAGTCGAGGCCGCAACCACTTGGCAAAGGCGCCCACGGCAGGGACCCTCTTAGCTTTCCAGCACATCTATACATACACTGACCTCCTCCTCCTCGAGATAGCCGCCGGGGCCCCGTCGTCGCGGACGCGCCTAGGCTGGCGAAAACGCGCATAAAGATATACTCGGGGGTCGGATCGTCCAAGGAGAACACCATCTTCACCTGATTCTCGCCCTCGCACGACTCCAGCTTGCATGTGCGTACATAAAATGGGAGATATGCCTCCATCTCCGCTGGCCAGGCATCCATCTTCTCGCAATGATGTTTGCCGACCTCCTGCGCTGCCAAGGACTCGATCATCGCTGCGTACACTGCGGGGCGCCGAGGCCCCAATCCCCCTAGTTCGTCCGATACGTCGCTCGCCCCATTGTTGGCCTTCTCCTCTGCAGCTTTGTCGGCGCCCTCCGCCGCCTTCGCCTGGCCCTTAAACTTGCACACTTGAGCTCGTAGGTCTGCTGCTCGGGCCGCGAACCTCTCGTTCTCCTCCTGGATGGCTCTCGCCACGGCGCGCGAGGTCCCGATCTGCGCCGCGCGCCCGACTGCCCCCCGCATCGCCCTCGACTTCTGGGTGAGCCGGGCCACCTGCGTCGATAGCAGCAGCAGCAGCAGCTCCTCGAGGACCGCGCCCTTCGCGCTGAGCTCGCGCTCCTCCGCCTCGGCCCGACGACGCCCTCCTCTGCGCGTTCGCGGTTTGCCCCCCGCCCCCTCCTTGGCAGCGCCCCTCTGGATGCCGCCCTCATCGCCCCTCCGCTTCCCCCGATCTTCGCCTCTGGAAGCGGCCCCGCCATTCGCTGACAGAGCCGAAGAGCCCGTTGCTGGGCGCCACGCCCGCGTCGCAAGCCCCCGTAGGAGGGCGCGCCTTCACCAACAGGTCTTGCGCTCTTCGAATATCGCCCCCTCGAAGTCGGGGCACGGCCGGCTGCGAGGTGGCTCTCGAAAGGGCTTGGGCCGCGGGGGCCTCGGCTGAGTGAGTGGATGACTACGGCGGGCATCGGACGCGGGGCGCCCCCTGCCACAGTGCCACAGGGATGATGAACTTGCATGAGTACGCAATAGTGTCTCATGCATCTTCGAGCGCGCCGCATCCGGGCTGAATGTCGCACTGCGTCCGCGCGCGATTGAAATACGGTGCCACAGTTGATACATGCGTTGCAGGGTGCAATGGCATGGAAGATACTCTGTCCACCGTGTCCATATCGCTTGCTTCGACACACATGTGCTACAAGGGCTGCGCGCGCGAAATACTTGACCACCAACCTGGCCATCGGGACTGAATGAGATAGCGCACTGGAAAGACTGCGCTGCATCTCCCCACGACACATCACCATCCTGCGCCCCTGGCACGACGGCCGCCAGCGCCTCGGGCAGGCGCCACCCGGTCGCGGCGAAGGCACTGAGCAGGCACCGCGGGTCGAAAAAAACAAAGAAGTGGTTGACAGCCTCGCCCCGAAGAAGAGCCGTGATCGACACTCCCCACGTCGAGTCGAAGCGCTTTCGCCTTCGGGGCAGCTGCACACCTCCTCCAGGTCTCGTCGTAGTTGACGCGCCCAGGGATTGATGGCCTCGTCGACGTTCAGTGAGCCGTTCTCCAGCAAGATCGGAGGACATCGCAAGTCAGAGTTCAGCTCCCACCGCATCTGTCCGAAGAAGACGGAGAGGAAGCGGGCGCGGTTGCACGGTTGCCGCTCGACGGCTTGCCAAGAGCGAATTCTCTGCACCGCGGCGTCCAAGGCAAGGGGGGCCAGGTTCCCAAACCTGTACACTGCGCGCGTCGTAAGGGTGCGGAAGCGGTCTGGACCTCCACTCGCAGTACCACCCATTATCGACCACATCTTCCTCGCCAGCGATCCGCACATCTGCTTCAACCTAGGCTCCGCCCAGCAAAATAAAATCGCGCCTGAAAGGCTTGCCGCATCACGCGCAGCGGGAAGGCCGAGTACCCAGAGCCCTGCACCATCATCCTCCCACGATTGATAGCCTGCAAACGAGCCTGCATCTCGTTCGCATTGCTGTTGACCGCGTTGAACCAGGCCCCCAGATGCTTCAACTGCTAGCCTCTTCAGCAGCCGCTGGCAGTGAGCTCGTCTATGGTGGCCCAGGCGAGATGGCGTCCTCGTAGTGCTGGTACCACGTCCTGCTTGGTTCGATTCTGACCGCGGTACCGTGCCGCCGGCGCCTGATCCAGCCGAAAGTCACTCTGCGGCGACAAGCACACCGCATCCTTCGCCGCGGCGTCTGACATCGGGATCAGCTGGCACTTGAAGATATCACCCATGAAGGCCCCTACGCAGGCGTCAACGGGCGCGAACTTGTCGAACTGGAACATGGCGTCGCCCTTCGCGTAGGCCTGCCCAAAATTGGCCCATCGTCAAATCGCAATATGATATGTGAACTCCGCTGCCATTATGAGCGGCCACCTCTGCGCCCGCCCCCCTGCGCGATCACCGTCAGCCGACGCCGACGGCTAGTGGACACGCCCGCAATGAAACTCACGTCCTCCTCTCGCATGTCCTCAGCATCCTCGAGCCTCGCGCGCGCTCCCTCCGCCAGCCGGGCCTTCCGACCGCTGCCGAACGCGACGGTCGCGTCGTAGCTCCTGCGCAGCATCGGCCGGCCAGCCTGCACCCCCTTCCACGATGCCACTCTCGTCGCTGTCATCAGGCGCCCCTCCTTCTGCCTCGCGTAGCAAAGGCCCATGGGGGAGCTCGGAATGGACCGCAGCGGAGAAGGCCTCCGCGGACGCAAGCCCGCCACCAGCAGCACATGCCACGCAACCGGCGCCCCCCCGCCGGGCCCGCGCCCCCGCTCTCGCGATGAACATACGGGGGCCGCTATTGGCGTCTCAGGGGCCTCGCAGACCTGCGAGGACTCGGCCCCCACCTGACTGTCGCAACTCGGCTCTCACGCAAGGGCAACGTCAGTTTCATAACCAGAAATAGCAGCCATCATAGGCTTGCGAGCGGGGAGAGAAGGGGGTTTTGAGTGAGGGCGCAAGAGAAACGGACTGAGCATGGGGCGGGGCGAGCCAAGGCCTATGCGATTGCATCGTCGTAGAACTCAACCAACATAGCTGCCAAATGAGAGCTGCAAACGCGAGCTCGAATCACATGAGAGCTGCAAACGCTGCAACCAACATAGCTGCCAAATGAGCGCGGCACGCAGCGACCGCACTGGGCATCGCACTACCTCAATGATAAGCTCAATGGGCTGGCCGTCCAACACATATCAGAACACTTTAGGCATTGATTGACCCCATCCACATTCAATCATGCGTTCCAAATATGCGTTTGGGAACATATGACAGCACAAGCTTCCACCACGCAGTCCAAGTAGCCGACGGCCTCAGCTGCGATCGCTTACTGGCCCGCACCCCACTGCCACCGCTCGGCGCGGGTCGACCCACGGGAGCTCGGGGCCCACTCGGCACGGGACCCGCGGGGGCGCAGGCGGCGGCGGGGGCTCGATGATCCCAAACTTGATCATCGTCTTCTTCCGGGCGCCAGGCACCTTCTCCTTGAGAGTGTTGCACAGCTTACCGTAGGCTTTCTTTTGTTGCTCGACGACACACTGGAGCGCGCCCTTCAACTGCTTGTTTTCCCCTCTCAGCTGGCGAACCTGCCCCCTGAGGAAGTCCACCTCGCGCTGCATAGCGACGTCCGCGCATGTTGGGGACAACGGCCAGCTAGCGAAAGCGCTGTCGAGGGAAACGGGCAAGCGAAACACAGCTCTGCTCGATCCACGCAGCTGCGCTGAATATGAGCAGAGCTTGCTGGCACGGCTTGAAGCTTACAAGCCATGTGACTCCGACGATCGACCCTTTGAATTATTCAGCACGAACGGTGCCATACAACTAGAAACAGCAAGGGCACACGTTAGATATAATATGCAAGTGTTGCGTTATGTGCATGCAATATCACACCCATGGTATCACGAACCTGAGACTCGATGTCACGACCTAATCCGACACTGCCCACTGCGGCCCCGCTGGGACCACCCGACGCGATATATGACGACAGGCGCATCGCTGTCTCAGACTGAAGATCGCCGGAATACCACATGTACAGTTGTCAATATACAACCAACGCATATGCCACAACATCAGCCGCCATGAAGTTTGCGACCTGCCTGCGGCGCCTACGGAAGCGCCAAACGCGCACATGAGCTCAGTGGTGCGTCTATCCCACGCGTTGCCTCTTCGCGGCATCGGTGTCCTGGATGGGCACGGGCTTCGCCCCCGGCGCACGGTGGGTGCGCAACTTCGTAGACGGGGCCAAATCGACTGTGTTCTGGAGGGCTGGGATCTTGACGAAGTTATGCATGAGCGGCCCAAGAGCCACGTTGGCTTTCGCCTCGTCGGCCGTCGTGCCCACCCACCAGAAAGCCGCCACAAGCGAATCCGACTCGAAACGATTGGCGTGCACGACGGATGACGGCTTCGCGAGCGGCGGCACAAAGAAAGACACAGCATCTTGATCAGCGTTCAGCCTGTATTCGCCATATGGAATGGAGCTGCAATTTGAACTAGCTTTCGCGGTAATGTTTGCCACGGGGGCGATGGGCACCAGCACGAGCTGATCCTTGGCAATGCAGCTTGTAGTCCTGACCTTGTCGGGCTTCCTCCAGAAAGTCAGCGAATGCTCGTGGGCGTGTTTTGGATCTAAACCAAACAACGCCCGAAACAACGCTGCCCTCTGCCTGTCGACCTGCAGGGACGTCGGCCGCATCTGGCCATCATCCATCTGCTTGGGAGGGTCCTGCTTGCTGACGGATCACTCCGCGAGGAAGGCGCCCAAGCCCACGGAGGCGCCCGCTGGGGTTCCTGCGTAGCTGCACACCTGGTGCAACTCGACCGCGTCACCGATGCTGATCATCGCGAATATGCCCTCGGGGCCCGTTGTCTCGATGCCTTTCCGCAGCGCGAAGCTGCCAACTTTGAACCCAGCCTTTCCTGCGATAAAAGATGAGCCCGTATGGTCGTCCAGCGCGGCTGCGCACCCACTGGCGACTCACTGCGACTCCCCCAATCCGCGCGTTCGACGTCCTGTCCAACGATAGGGCTGCCGCCAGCCAAGAACATTTTGCACATCGAATCATGCGAATGCTGGGCGCCCCCCCTCCCACGCTGCCCCTTGTCTGTCAGCTTCAATCCCGCCCCCGCAAATAACTGCCCGAGCGGCTCCAGAAACTGATCGACCCCACCAAATGGCTCTGCAATGGCAACAGCTTGGTCGAGTATATGCTCAGCCTTGTCGGCTAGCGTAAGATGCTTCTTCTGCGCAATCTTGCGCGCGTCGCTTTTCACCAGCAGACGGGCAACACCATCTCCAACCTCGTCCCTTGTCACGGTGGTCAAGGCGAGCGCAACCCTGATCAATGGGTACGCCTTCGTCTTGCACGAGAAGCTCATGTAGGTTAAAGCGTGCCAAAACGTTGAGCCAAGATTCACATTGCAACCGGATTCCTTGGCCACGCCATCCATGGGACATATCATAGGCGCATCGTCACCGCCACCACATTTGAGCGCACACTCCAGCAACGCATCGCAAAATTGGGCGGACGGAGTGTTCAAACTCTGCACGCTTTGGACAGCAAGTCCCCTCCAGTTTGGGGGCAGCCTGAAACCGCGGTCGCGGAGCGCACCGACCAAAGTCATGCAAGCCTCCGGCTTGCCAGCCTCGGCGCCAATGCGATTCTGCGTGTGCAGAGCCTTGGAGACTTGCGGGCTTCGATGGCGAACTCCGGACAAGCCGCGCCCGCGGCGCGCGGCGCGACCCCCCGCGCCCAGCCGTCATCGATCATATTGTTGAACTCGCTGTCTGCACGCACCCGTTGCAGATTAATCGTCTCCGCCAGCAACCTGCAGGACCTTCTGCGACGCGAGGCCGCCAAGCGCCGCCGTCTCGCAGAATGCAACAGCGCGCCCACAGCCTGAGCTCAAGCACCTCTCAGAACCGTTGAGTGGGACAAGCAACGCAGCTGATCGCTCAATCAGCGCTCGGTTCTTGGACAACTGCCCCCCGCGAATCTGGCCAGAGGGCGCATTCTCGACGCGCGCTGCGCTGGGCAATTGAGGGCTGCCCGCTCCGACTTTGCGGACGCGGGCAGCATCCCTGCGCGCGCTGCGCGGCGAAAACATGAGCCCGCCCCTGCTCTTCGGACGCGTGAGGAAGCGTTTGGGCGCCACCTTTTCGATGATGCACGCCAAATTGCGGCTGCGCAAGTAAACCATCAACCTCTGAAAATGTTCGTTTGCGCTCTGCGTCAGCCCCATGATCTCGCCAAACTCCTCGCAGAACAGCGCGGGCAAACGCGCGGCCATCTCGCGCGGCGCGCAGCGTCGCGGCTGCATCAAACGGAAACGGCACCTGCTAAACCAAAACGGCCTCGAACATGTTTAGAATGGTGGGCGGCGGTGTCGGGGGCTCGCGCCGCCTAGCCCTGGAGGCGTCAAAATGTAGTCCTGGAGGCCTCAAGATGTCTAGCCCTGGAGGCTCGCATAGCCCGTCGGCTTTCTCATGAAAACGCAGCCCCGCATGCTTCGAGCTGACGGCCCACGGGGGGCCCGCGAGGCCAAACTGCTACAATGCGGCCCGAGGCGCGCCCAATAAAAGCCCCGACGGGGGGGGGGGGGGGGGGGGGGCACCTGCCGGGGCAGCTGCGAAAGCCCAGATGGAGGGGGCTGGGACACGACGCTTTCGCAGGACAGCCCCGCGCCCACCCGCCCCCCGCCCCCCCCCCCAAAAAAAAAATTAAAAGAAAAACAAGTACATATATAATATATATACATATATATAATAAAAAGAGACACACACACACACGCACACACACACACCACCCACCCACCCACCCACCACCCACCCACCCACACACACACACACACACTCCCCCCCCCCACCACCACCACCACCACCACCACCACCACCACCACCACCACCACCACCACCACACAACAACAACACACACACACACACCCCCCCACCCCACCCCACCCCACCCACACCACACACACACACACACACACACACACGCACACACAACCCACATGAGCTCGCATACAGGGCCCCAATATAGGGTTCGAAGATGGCCCCACGCATGCAACTACCAAAATATATACGCGCATGATACATCAGTGCTGGCGCCAAACATTGTTGAGATGAGCCCTGCGTGCCCTCGCGCGAATTAATCGGGCCCGCGGCGACAGCACGATTTGACTGCAACTGCTGACCGAGATGGTGGCCGCGAACCGATTTCCCCCAACTTGGAACTCCGAACAAACCCAAACTGGATAACGGAAAGAACTGTTTATAAAAAGAAACACGAAGCAAACATATTTTTTGAAACAAAAGACAAAAGGACACGCGATCATATTGAACATGCGAACTAATGGAAATTGGAACATGAAATTAATTTCTCAACAAATGCGGGATAGCGTGCACCAATTTCGCAGTGACACAAATTCGAACATCAGATGCGCGGAACTGTATATCAGTCTTGTGTACCAATATGCGCGGCAAACACTTACGAGTACTTATAAGCGCCTTCCTTCTGGCATGATTTCAGCAGAGATTCAATCTCTGGAGGGAAAGATGATTTCGCTTGGCATCCTGCCTATGTCTCCCACGTGGATACAAGCAGTTTGTCAGAGTTTTATAAGTAAGTTGTAGGAGTTATATAGTAGCTTACCTATGGTTTAGCTATCTCCAATATCTTTGCTGAACGATGCTAAACCCAAGAGCCATCTCAGCACCGCGGCGGCGGTGGCCCAGCAGGCGCCTTGCATCTCGCCGCAGCATGCCCCGCCGCGCAGGGATGAGATACCGACGCCGACGGCCGCCGGAAGCATTCATCTCCACGCCGCCCCACTGATGCAGACGAACACGATCCGCGAGCTCGCAGGGGGCGCGCCGCGCCGCCACGCGCACGCCCAGCTCACCCATGCACGCCGGAACCTCAAAGCTACCCGTTGATCCAATCGGCGTCGAAACTCCCCTCGCCCACTGGGCTGGGACGCAGCATGACGTCTAGTCTAACGCGCCACCCTCCAGGTTTGCCCCACAGATCACAGGCGCGTCGCCGGATGGCCCGCACGTCTCGACGCCCTCGCGCACGCCCAACAGGAGATGCCAAAGCTGGGCCCCCATCTCGGCCCGATCATCAGCAACCCGAGCATATCTTTACTACGAAGTTCTCCTGGAGCCATTGCTGCGCCAGCAGCCTGTCGGCTGCGAGGGCCCTTCCTGCTGGCCGCGAGCGATCGCCACTCTCACCGGCGGACCTCGGCCGTCGCTGCGCGGGCGCAGGCGGCGACGCTGCCCGGCGCGCGGGAGGGGCCCCCATCCCGCTCGGGCGACCGTCGCAGCCATCGGCCCCAACCTCGGCCCCCAGCGCGGCCCCCCCCCCAAGGGCCACCCCTCGCAGGGCCGCCGACGACGCCACCGTCGCCAGGGGAAAGTACTGGAAGGCGGACGCAGCCGCGGTCGCAACCAACCCCACGGGGCGCAGCGGGCGCCCTCGCGGCTGGGGCGCCCAATCCTTCGCCGGCCCCGGGCTAGTTCCCCGCCCCCGTAAACGATTCAGCAAACGCCGAATGGACCCAAGCGCGCCGTCGCCTCCACCCGCAGGGGGTCGCCGCCGCCGTTTCGCAAATGCCCCCCGCGCGCGGGGGCGCCATGGAAGTCCCCACAAGCCGCCCGACGGCGCGTCGGCATGCTGCAAATGCGACCCAGTAGCGTCGAACGATACTTCTGCGCACGGCGGGCGCACCAGCAGATCTGCGCCGGCTCCCCGGGCCGCGGCGCGGGCGCGTCGGACGCCGCTGCGCCCTCTACCAGCAAGACCACTGGTTCCACAAGCCCTCGGCCCGAGCCCCCCACCTGGCTCTGGCGGGCGGGCCCCGCTGGCCACATGCACGCCCGCCCGCGCCGCTCAGCACGGGCGCCCCCTCGCCTCGCCCCTACCCCCCGAGCCCAGGGCCAACGGCTGGCCCCCGCGGCGCCGCCGATGCAGCGAGGCCCCGGGCGGGGGCAGCACGGCACTTGAGCATTGACCAGCCCAACCCAAAGAGCAGCCACCAGACCAGAGCGCCCACTTTACGCGCGGCCCCACGGCCACGGCACGGCGAGGAGTCGCCGCCCCAGGCCACCCTAGATCCACAATCTGCACGTGGCCACTGGCTGCGAAGCGATCAACGCGCATGGGGCGAGCTGCCATGCACCACACCGTTCGACAGAGATGCACCTGGTCGATAGCTTCCAAATTCGCCCTTCAGGCACGGCTCGTGCAACCCAGCACTTGATCAACATGCGCCGTCAAGCCATATCGATCGAGGCGGGGCTTCGACAGGGCCCCCCTGGGTCCACCGCTGCACTGAAATTGGAAGATACGCGGGCCACTTGCCCGCGCTTGCGCGGCAGCCATTGGTTCGGGTTCGGTCAGTGCCCCTTCCGCGGAACCGCGCTCGCTGAAGCGCGGGCGGGAGCGGCGGAAGGGCCGCCTCCGGCCCCGCGGGCCGTCGGCGGCAGCACGCTGCGCAAGCTGCCCCATCGCCCAGGCGACCCAAGCATAATTCAAGGCTAGCGGCACCATCGCCGCGTTGATGCAGCAGGCAGCGGCACCCGCCAGGAAGGTGAACACGGGCACGGCTGCGCCCCACCAGTAGCCCAAAAGGTTCACGCCCAGGCTGTCCACCGCAGTTCCGATCTACCCTCACTCTGCCTGAGCGAACCAACGCGCTCCGGCGAGTTTCGCCAGATCCCCAACCCGCTGATCTCGAAGGCCCAAGCAATGAACCACCAAGGCCGCGCGGGCGCGGGCTCACCAGGCCCGGCCGAGGGCGGCAGGCCGGGTGCAGGCCGGTCCGCCTCCTCAGCACACCACCGAGTCGGCACGGCCAGCAGCCAAGCGCGTCAACCCTCGCTGCCTGAGCCTGGAGGCTCCTCCAATGCTGTAGGTTCGGGGCTCACTCCCGCGGAATCCCCCTCCCCCTCCACAGCACGCCCCGTAGTCGAAGTCGTGGGCGATCGCCCCTTCCCAAGCCCCGCGCTCGCCTTCGCGGCTGGCGGTTTTCGCTCCAGGCCCCCGGCGCCCCTCGCCGACGGCGCGGGACTCACGCCATTCACCCCTCGACCGAACGGCCACCATCCGCTGGCCCGGCTCGTTTGCAAACCGCCGACGCTGATGACCGCAGCGTGCACCACGAGCCCGCAGGGCCCCATCGCCGCGCGGCTAACCCCCCCCTTGCTCGCGAGCGTGGTTTCGGACGGACACGGCACGGCCCACCGGCACAACCCTAGGTCTCGAGCCCGAGTGGCTGCACAGACCAAAATGGGAAACCCAAAAGTCCCCACTCCCGCCGCACATCACGTGTAGTCTCAACGGACACACTATACAATCCCCTCCCGAAGAATTAGGGATCCTTCAGCTGCTAACCAAGGAGGAAGATGAGCAAGAGGAGGAGCAGGAAGTAGGACTGCTTACGATTCGATTCGATCCGATGCAATCCAAAACTTCACTTCTGACTTCGCCCCGATCTGATCTGGTACGAGCCGATCGCCTCTAGGGGCCTGTAGGGGCCGAGCCTGGCCCGCGACCCCGAACGGTCCGATCTCGATCCGATTCCGCGACGATTCGAGCGCGATCCGATCCGTTTCCGATTCGATCTCGCGAGGCTCGGGGCTCGAACCTCGACCCCCGAAACTCCAACTTCGATCCTCGATCCTCGAACTGCGAACCTCGATCATCGGCGAAACTCTGACCGCGATCAACGAACTGCGAACCTCGATCGATCCTTGAACATGGGGCCCCAACCATCGATCCTGGCCACGGAAGGCGCGGAGCCACCACCAGGGATAAAACCTGCCTGAAATCAAACGTTACAAAACATCGCAGCATCGCAAAAAGTTATGACCGGAACCCTGGACCCCCTCGTTCTGCCGCATTTTGTAGGCCAGGTCGATACGTGATGGTCCCGGGGCCCGAAAGCAGGCTTGTACCCGGTTTGAAGGAAGTGCGCAGCGCCCAGATCTGAAGGATGCGGGCAAAGGAGTGAAGGAGGAGGGAGAAGGGACGCGGAAGGAGGCAGGAGGCGGAGGGAGCAGGAGGAGGTGGCAGGGGGGGTTCGGGAGGGGCGCGCGCGGGACGGCGCGCAGGCGCCAGGTCCTTCAGCACGCTGACGTGGTCGTTGAAACTCATGCCTGCCCTGGTCTCAGGCCGCAGCCGCGAACCCTCGGGGAGCGTCCACCCCACCCAGAAAACCTCCTCGCGTCGTCAAGTGAAATCCAGTGCTCGGCCTCTGGGGGCCCTCACCAGGCCCCAGGACCGTCAAAGAACAGCTCGGGATGAAAGGCCGGTCCCAGGGAGCGGGTCGATATCTCCGCGGGTTAATGGTGTTAAAAGTCATGGCGTCGAGTGTCTGAGCAGCGACCCTCGCTGCAGCCCCTGGCCACCCGGCCAGGCCCACGCTTAAAGGACAGCTTCTAGGAGGTCAGGCCCGGTCAGGGGGCCACTGTGCCGGATTCGCCCAGGTTGCGCCCGGGGTGGGCGTCGCTCAGGGGGGGGAGAAAGGTTCACTTTTCGGGCCCTGCAGGCCCCTTACGGCCCCCTTCAAGGGCCCCAGAGGGCCCCCTTTCTGCAGCCCTCGCTGCCCTCCCCCACCAATTTATCGCCCCCGCGCTACGCGAAGCCCAAAGGTGGGATCAAGATAGATTTCCTGGGATGATGCTGGATGTGGCATGCTTTCGCCACAAATATGCCAGCGCCGATGCTGAATTCCACCAACCCTCTGGGCGCAAGTGGTCCAACGAGGTTTATCTTTCCTCTTCCAAGACCGCTCTTCCATTCAGGGAAGGGTACCCTCCCCCTCCCCTCCGTGGATTTTGTTGGGGGGGTCCGCGAACGGTCAGGGCGCCCAAAATGGCTCAAGACAGCTTCAAGACGGCCTCCAAGATGGCTCAAGATAGCCGACGATGGTTCTAGATAGCTGTCGACATGCCTCCAATAGGCTCCAAGATGGCCACGAGACGGCTCCGAGTGCTCTCGGAGCCCCCTCGGGGCCCCCCAAAAAAGTCAAAGTCCTTCAACACCTAAAAATGTGTGTATGTATTTATACACGCGTGTGTGTACATGTATTGTATGTACACACGTATACACGTAGATATATGTATGTATACCTATACGACCACCCTTCGGGTGACAAGGAGGTGAAAGGGTGGGGGAGGGACCAACGCCGTACTCGCTCGATTAAACTGTCGAACTCACCATCGATCTCAGTATCGATCTCAATCGATCGATCGCACAATCGATTTGATTATCGATATCACGATCAAACTCACGATCGATGTCACAATCATTCTCACATTCGGTATCACTATCGATATCATTACAAATACCCCAATCGATCTCACAATCGATCTCACATTCGGCCTCACTATCGATCCCACTATCAAACCCACTATCGATCTCAGTATTGATCTCACATTTGGTCCCACTCTCGAAATCACCATCGATGTCACATATCACAACCGATCTCACAATCGATCTCGCGATCGGTCTCAGTATCGATATCACTATCGAACTCACGATCGATATCACACCCGGTCTCACTATCGATCTCACGATCGATATCACACTCGATGTCACATTATGTATCACTATCGATATCACTATCGAACGCACGATCGGTATCACTATCGATCTCAATCGATCGATCACACGATGGATCTGCCGATCGATCTCACGATCGAACTCACTATCGACTTCATTATCGGTTTCACATTCGGTCCCACTATCGATCTCACTACACATACCCCAATCGAAATCACAATCGATCTCACATTTGGTTCCAGTGCCGATCCCACTATCGAACTCACCATCGATTTCACGATTGATCCCACATTCGGTATCACGATCGATCGCACGATCGATATTATAATCGAAATCGCAATCGATATCACATTCGTTCCCACTATCGATCTCAATATCGAACTCACTCTCGATCTCACTATCGATACCACATCCGGTCCCACTATCGATCTCACTATCGATATCACGATCGATCTCACATTCGGTATCACTATCGCTCTTCTCATCGAGCGCACGATCGATCTCATTATCTATCTCAATCGATCGATCTCACACTTGATCTGACGATCGGGCTCACACTGGTCGCAGTATCGGTATCGATGCATCTCACATTCGGATTCACTACCGATCCCACTATCGATATCACAATCGATCTCACAATCGAACTCACATCTGGTCTGACTATCGATTTCACAATCGATCTCACAGTCGGTCTCAAAATCGATATCAGTATCGATATCACTATCAATCCCACTATCGATATCACTATCACATCTCCACATCGATCCCACTATCGATCTCACTATCGATCTCAGCATCGATCTCACTATCGACTGCACGATTGATCTCACAATCACTCTCACATTCAGCCTCATTATCGATATCACTACCGATCACAATCGAACTCACAATCGAACTCACATTCTGTATCACTATCGATCTCCCTATCGATCTCACATTCGGTCTCACTATCGATATCACTATCGAGATCACGATCGAATTCACTGTCGATGTCACGATCGATCCCACTATCGATCTCAGTATCGATATCACTATCGATCTCGCTATTGATCGCACGATTGGTCTCACAATCGATCTCGCATTTGGCCTCACTATCGATCTCACAATCGAACTCACATTATGTATCACTATCGATCTCCCTATCTATCTCAGATTCGGTCTCACTATCGATATCACGATCGAGATCACTATCAAATTCACTATCGATATCACTATCGATCTTACTATCGATCTCACGACCGATCTCACGATCGATCGCACAATTGATCTCGCAATTGATCTCACATTCGGCCCCACTATCGAAATCGCTATCGATATCACTACCGATCCCCCGATCGATCTCACTATCGATATCACTATCGATTCCCCCCATCGGTCTCACAATCGATTTCACGATTGATCTCACTATCGAACTCACGACGGGACACCAACGGGACACTGACGGGACACCGACGGGGCGCCAGCGGGACACCAGCGGGACACCGGCGAAACACCGGCGCGGCACCGCTTGCCAGAAGGGAGCCCTTTGGTCCGGGCGCGCCTCTACCACGCGGAACACCAGCGGGGCGCCGGCGGGGCGCCGTCGGGGCGCCGGCGGGACACGGGCGCGGCACCGTCTGCCGGAAGGGAGTCTTTCGGCCCGGCCGCGCCTCGCCCGCCCGCGCAGCTTCGCCTCGCCCGCGCGCGCGGCGCGAGCGCACACGAAACCGGAATCGATTTCCCGGTAGGGGGGCTCTCCGTTCCACTTTGATATCACCCCCTCTCCCCCGATAGATGTGCGTGCACGCGCGCGTTGTTCACCATATCACCGTCTCATTTCCGATGGGCTTCGGAGGCCTCACGATGGCCATACCACGGCCCAAGAGAGCCCAAAAAGGGGGCCAGGAGGCTTCCAAGACGGCCCCAAGGAGCGCCCAAGAGCGCCCCAAGAGCGCCCAGAGAGAGCGCCAAGAAGCGATGCTGATGGCTCGAGGGAGAACATCAATTAAGCAACCCTCCTTCTTTGGTCGATGGCCTCCCAAATGCCTCCGCGAGGCCCCAAATGGCCCCCAACTGGCCCAAGCGGCCCCCGAGTGGCCCCCAACAAGCCCCCGAGAGGCATCCACCGAGGCCACCGGGACCGCCAAGAGGCCCCAGATATGGCCCGAAGATACCCAAGATGGCCCGAAAAAGCGCCCTCCAAGGACACCCCCGTGCTCCCAGAGATCTCTCTGTGTCGTGGCACCGTGGCTAAACCGCGCTGCTTCACTATATTATGCCTCTTCCTCCCATCTCTTTTCGGCTCTGGGGTGCCAATGGAGATGCGCGAATGAGCTGGCGGGGGTAGCTTGCGCTCGCAAGCGTAACGGAAGTGCCGAGCGCCGCCCGAAAAACGCAACACCCTGGCCACGGCCTAAATTTCGCCAGCGGGAGAGAGAAGGAGAGAGACAACGAGAGGACAGCGGGGAAGAGACAACAGGAGGCGGGCCTCGCCGCCGCTCGGAAGCGCGCCATCGTCTGGGGGGTGAACCACCAGCGGGCTGCAACGCCAAGATGGCGGGGGTGAATTCAAGTTGCACGACTCCGCGAGCACGCCAGCGAGCAGGCGCACCACGAAGAGAAGGCGCCAGGGACAAAAGGGCACACCGCCACATGGGTAGCAGGCGCCCACCACGCGCATCCGGCCGTCAACCAGCGCACATGCAGGCGCTCGACGGACCAGAGAACGGATCGCCAAACGCCGCCAGAAACTGATACCGATGTCGAGGACGCGCACCCACCAGGCTGGGCTGGCGGTGATTTTTCTAATCGCGAGCGCGCCAGAGAGGCGGGGCGCCGTCAAGGTCGCAGCAACGGGCCGCGAGCGAATTGCGCGCCAGGGGGCGGGGGGGGAACAAGCAACGAGGGGAGAAAGCCAACGGGTATACTTTTTTGATCGCGGCCGCGGCGAGACAAATCGGGCGGCGGAAAGGAACGATGCGCAGATGCACCGGCCTGAATTAGCGCACATGAGAGGGAGGGCGACAGGAAAGAGAACAAGAACGAGCAGGAGAGACGGACAGCAGGCGAACCTCACTGCCGCTCAGAAGAGCGCCGGCGCCAGGAGGAGCCACTAGGCGTCGCGCGGCACCACGAGGCAAGTGAAGAGGCCAAAGACCCGGGCGTGGAAGACCGTCGCGAGGAACAGCACGCCAAGGACAAAGCCAGGAACCATCACATCACGACGACCCTCGACGCGAGGAGGGGCATGCCGCGCGGGCGCTCAACAAAAAAATCCGGATCGCAAAACACCAAACGCTGGTGACCGGTGAGGATTTTCCGCTCGCGAGCGCAAGCGGCATAGCCGCGCGCCGTCGCGCAAGGGCCCAGCAAGCCAAAACGCAGCGGCCGCAAACAGAAGCCGCGAACAGGCAGCGCGCTCAGAAGCCGAAGATGGCGAAGAAGAAGACAGCCGGGCCCACGCGCGGGGGGGGCCCAGCAAACTTGCCCGCGAAGAACTTGCACCGGCAGAACTCCGCCCAGACGGAGTTGTCCTCGCCAGATAAGCCAACGACCAGGGCCGACCGTGACACGCCGACGCCGTCGTTAGCACGGGACTAGCACAACTACCACGTAGCCAGCCACGCGAAGCAATGACTCCAGGTAATCGGTCGCCCACTCAGCCAACGCTCCAGGGAGCAACTGACGCGCCGGGCGGCAGGCGCGGGTCAGAGCAACGCAGCGCCGTCGGAGCATCCTCCAAAGAGAGGCCCCCGCGCTCGCCGTCACTGAGCCAATGTCACAGGATAACGCCGAAGGCCCTAGAGACAGCGCGCCCAAGTCGCAGGAGCTAAGGCAACCAGCCCATGCAACTCCCGCAGGGGGACAGCCGCAGGACGATGGACGGGCCAGACAGCTCGGAGATGATCGATAGATCTTCCGGCACGCGCGCCCCAAAAGGGGCGCTGAGGGCCGGGGGCCGCGCCGCGGGTGGGGTCGCAGCTAACGGCCGCAGAAATGTCGCGCCAAGGGCGGCCCGCGCGCCTCCCGCGGGGGGGCAGCCGCGGGGGGGAGTCGGGCGAATCGGCCCACGGCCCAATGAACCGCGGCCTGCTGGCCCCAGCGCCCCGGGGGGGGCGCCGAGAGCACTGGCGTAGCCTAGGCGGCGCTCGCAGCTTACAGCCTCAGAGCATGCAGAGACAGGGCGCGCCCAAGCCCCCTGCGAGGGGGCAAACGCCAGCGGGGAGAGAGGCCGCAAAAATGGCGCCCCGGAGGGGGATCCAAGGCACAGGGCGCGCCGATCGCCGCACGCCCAAAGCGACATTGGCGCGCGAGGGGGGGCGCGCAGGAGAGCCGACCAGCCTCGTTGGTCAGGAGGGATTGGGCCCCGTGAGGCACACTGATGCACAGCGCGGGGCGCCCATGCGAGTCGCTGCGCGCGCCCGCCCGGGCGGCCTGGGCGGACCTCGATCAGGGGCGCGCCCAGGGCTGGCGCGAGCCCACGGCCCCTCGCCGTTCCACCGTCCTTGTCCAGCGGGGGTCGCTGTCTTCACGGGGACCCTTGCCTTTGACCTTGCCAGGGGCGCCGTCGGCCCTAGCTCTGTCGCTAAGCCGAGCGCGGACTGCGCCCCAATTGACCCCCAGACGGAGCGACTCGTCCATCTTGAAGACATCACACTTGTGACTGGTCCATTTATTGAGGAAGCGCACACAGGAATCGGGGCGCCGTCGCGCGGGCGCAGCGCAGATGCGGCCCGACGGCGGGGGATGCTTGGTCGCCCACTGGTGCCATGCTCCGTTCGAGTATTCACCCAGATCCCTCTGGGGCCGCTTCACGGTCTCGGCCGCCTCGCCAATGGGGTTCAGAATGTCGAGTCGCTCCAGAGGGGTGTTGTAGAGAGTCCGGTGACTGGGTCCATGTGATCTTGCGAGATGTCGGATTGCGAACTTTTTTCGAGTGGCCAGGGGCCTGACCGAGGAGCGGGGAGGTCGTCGAGGATGGGGGCGCGCGTGCGTGAGCAGGCCGACTCCAACGGTCGTCGGTCTTTCAGTTGGACCATCCTGCCCATCCTGTCCAGTGGCCGCTGCAGGGGCCGCTGCCTCGCGGCGCCGGCGCGGGCGGCGCCCGCGCCGCCCTTCGCCCCGGCCAAACTCATCGCGCGTCGCATTGGCAGCCTGGGGTTGCCAAGGAATGCCAGGGGAAGGCGGGGCCCCTCGCTCTGGGAGGCGCGCGAGGTTTATGTCGCCTTGCCCAGCCAGCACTGCGGAGGCAAATGGACCGTCGGCGGGCGAGGCGGGGCTGCAGGGCTCGTCGGCAGCCTCGGGGCTGCCGGAAGGGTCAACCTGTAGGACTGGCGGTTCCGAGCTCGGGGTCGGGGACAAGGCAGCGGGCGCCCATCGGCGGCTCCGGAGCGGAGAGGGTCTGCCGTCGTGGGGGCCAGCCGCCGAGGTTCCCGAGCCAGCGCCCCCGCGGCCGGCGGCGCCGTCGCCCCCGGCGTCGAGAGGGGGGGTAGCCAAGTCGGTCTCTGGCCGCGGGGGGTGCTCGGGACTACTGCGCCAATGACAGATGCCAGCGGTTGGGCTCGCACGTCGCGGGCGGCGACCATCGGGGGAGCGAGAGCTGGCCCCGCGGGCGCGGGGGGGGCTGGCGCCGCCCCGCACTGGCGCCGCGGGGGAGGGCACCACCTCGTTGCCTGAGTCGGGAAGTTCGGGCGCGCGGGCGGCAAAGGTGCGGAACCCCGCCAGCGGGTCTGCCGTCTCAGCGTGATTCTCGCCGAACCGCGCCCGCCAGTCGTCGTCGCTGCGCCCCCTGATAAAGGCGCTGTCGATCTGCCCGTGCAGCCCCCGAGCGCGCACGAAGGGGGCGCCCTCGGCCAGCCCCTCGAACGACCCGGCGGCGAGCTCATCGGAACCGACCTGCGACAAGAACCCCGCGATGGCCTCCAGGGCGCGGCGAAGAAGGCAGGGGCCGCGCATGGACGATTCACCGGCGCGCTGGAGCCATTTGGGCAGCATGGCGGGGTCGGTCGAGAGAACGCAGAGGCGCGTGACCACGCGGGCGGCGACGAGCCGCCTGCCATGCCAATGGAAGTCGCACGGAAGGCAGGTTGGCGCCACCCTGTCGCCGTAGACCCACTTCAAAAGGGGGGCAGTAGAGACGCGCCCCAGCTTTCGGGGGCCTCCGAGCCTATCGCGCCCCTGCCCTGCTCTGCGGTATATTCCTTCCGCCGGTCGTCCAAAAATTGACCCAAGTCGCGTAGGACATCGACCAGTCTGACCTCGATTGGGCCAAGCGTTCAGGCGGTTCCGTTCAGACTCCTCGGCAGCCTCCAGGTGATCAATGTCGCTGCATTTCAGTGCGGGTCCTTTGAGGGGGACCACATGAGGTAAGAGGTCGCGCACTTCCTCGGCCCCGCGCACTGCGGGGGGGCGACCGCATTGGTCCGGGGCGACCAGGCCAAGGGCACCGCCGTTCTTGCCAAACAGGACAGGTTCGGCAGCGGGGGCTTGAGCGGGCACAAGCTCGCTGGACAGCGACGGCCCGCGAGGCACCGGCGGAGCGGAGTGCGGCTTGGACGTTGGGGAGCGGGGGTAGACCAGGTGGGTGTCCCGGTCGAGCAGAATTACCGTTAACGGCGCTGGGCTTGACGTCCTATGCGTGAACGAGGCATTGGCGGCACATCAATGTGGCGTTCCAGCTGCGGTTTTTCCAGGCGACCGCACGGTCCTACCACGCCGGGAGGCCACCCGCGCTTGTTTGCCGCGACTCCGTGTCAGCCTTCCATACAAAACAACCGAGCGCAGGCACTCCTGCCTGCCAAGAAAGAAGGGGGGCCCGGATGGGCACCCCTCGCACGTGGCAGCGTAGCACTTGGATTCAGCTGCCATATACCCAAATTTGTCGTCCTGGAGCCGCGTGGGCGGTAGGGTGGTGTTGGCATTCTTTGGGACGTGGAGGCCTGAGGGCTCCGGAAGGAAATCTTCGAGGGCGCCAAGGGTCGCAGCTTGGAGGGGCGCCGAAGACGGGAGGCGGTCAGGCGTAGTGTATCCACGGGAGGGGGCCTGGGGGGGTTCCTGGCGACTGCAACGGCCTGCACCTTCTCGTGGAGAGAGTGGTCCGGTGACAGCTGGTGACC
This sequence comes from Prorocentrum cordatum, assembly GCA_963575745.1. NCBI lineage: Eukaryota > Dinophyceae > Prorocentrales > Prorocentraceae > Prorocentrum > Prorocentrum cordatum. The sequence goes on from CAUYUJ010018860.1 coordinate 545,033, forward strand.
CTCCTTCTCGACCACGTGTGTCCATCATTGTCCACACAGCCATGTGCAGTCCCACCCGGTGGCATGCCCCTGCAGGCGGTTCTGGGCAAGATACGAGCGGATATTGTCGTCAAGCCAAATGCCGTCCGTATGCTTGAGGTTGGGCTTGTAGCAATAGTCGCATTTGTACCTGGCCGTCTTCCGGTCGGCGCTGAAGCAGGTGTCGCCAGAGGCCAGGTAGCAGGGGGTCTTGGTCAAGCTGGGGGGCGGGGCAGGCGGTAGCGCCCTGTCCAGGGGGGCAAGCCCGAACGAGAAGCCCCGCCGAAGAAGGACATCTCTGAGGGGCCGGCGTCGGGCCCCAAGCCGTTGTCGCTGCCTGTGGGGTCCTGGTGTAGGAGACAGATGCTGCATCCCGACCGCGAAAGGATGCCGACGTTGGCGGGCTTCAGAATCTCCTCCAGGACCAATATAGGGGCCTTTAGCTTGAAGGGGAACTTTTCCATCTCAGCGTAGGCAGTGGGGCAATGGGCGGCCTTAGCGGTGGGGTGGTGGTGAGCAGTAGTCACGAGTTTGCCCACCAAGGCGATCAGTCCCTCCAGCCGCCCGTGGAGCCGACGGAGGTCAGAGAGCGTGAGTCCCCAGGAGGCCGCGAACTGGGACCGGAAATGGTGGTGGTCGTTTGACCAAGGGCAATAGACACCCAGGATGGCTTCAAGCGTGTCCCCTGAACCGGAGGGGTCAGGGAAGGGCCAGAGATGGGCCCAGGGTTCGCGTTTCATGAGCAGCATAATGATGAGAGCGCAGCGGGCCCTCTCGCTGGTGGGGATACTTTTTTGGTCGCGGCCGCGAGACAAGGGTCAGGCGGCGAAGGCAGTTGGTGGGGATCCGCGAAGCGTGAAGAATGTACCCTCCCAGGAGCTGCATCTCAACCACCCTGGGCCCAAGATGAGTGTCTGGGCCCTCCTGGCCTTGGCCCGGGAGGCGCAGGCCTCGATCCCGGGCGCAGCGCGGGCCCGACCAGCATCGGTGACCGACGTTGCGAACAAAATTGCCACACGTGAAGAAATCACGACCAGAGCACTAGACCGCATCTTTCGGCGACGAGCCCAGGGGGGGAATGCAGAGGAGGCGGGCCTTCCCCGAAGGCTTGGAAAGCCTCGGACCTTCTGAGAAATCTTCTAACACTTCTCCGAAGACAAAGGCGGGTTCTCAGAAGGCCGGAAGCCTTCTGAGAAGCCCCGCCGCCCTCTGAAAAGGCCTGCCCCCTCTCACTTCCTCGAACCTTTCTGCAGCATTTCTCGAGCCGGACAGATCTGTGATGGCACCAGGGCCCGAAGCAGGGTCAGAGCGCCCACTGGGCAGAAAGTGTAACGCCCGGATCTCAGGGGAGGTGGCCAGTGGACGTACCCCGAGATCTGCGGCACACGGCGGGGTGCGCGGCGGGGCAGCCTCGGATGCTCGAGTTGTCGTGAGCGCCTGCGGGCGATCCTTCCTCTGCGGCAAACGGAGGGGATGCGGCCACGAACCGTGTGAAGGCTGCGTCAAAATGGAGCGGCGCCGCCATGTGGATCCTGCTACTGGGGCCTTCGGTGGAGCTCCCTTTGGGGTCACGAACCGTGTGAAGGCTGCGCCAAAATGGGGCGGCGCCGCCATGTGGACCCTGCCACGGGGGCCTTCGGTGGAGCTCCCTTTGGGGCCACGAACCGTGTGAGGGATGCATCAAGTGGGGCGGCGCCGCCGTGTGGACCCTGCTACTTGGACCTTCGGCAGAACTCCCTATGGGGCTACAAACCGTGTCAGGGGTGCGCCAAAGTTGGGCGGCTCCGCCATGTGGACCCTGCCGCTGGGGCAATCGCTGGCGCTCCCTACGAGGCCACGTCGCGTTGCGCTGGCGGGCGCGAGGTGCCGGTGGAGGGCGCCGAGTCAGGAACAGCAGGCAGCACTGCCAGCGAGGTTTGAGGGGCACTCGGAGGATGTGGAGCATGTGAACGGGGCTGGGCGTCGTAATCAGCGTCAGAATCAGCATCAGCATCAGCATCAGCAGCATCAGCATCAGCATCAGCATCAGCATCAGCATCAGCATCAGCATCAGCATCATCATCATCATCATCATCAGCAGCAGCAGCAGCATCATCGTCATCGTCATCGTCAGCAGCCGCAGCAGCAGCATCAGCATCATCATCAGCAGCCTTAGCATCATCAACATCATCAGCAGCAGCATCATAACCATCATCATGAGCTGCATCATCATCATCATCATCAGCAGCATCAGCACCACAAGCATCATCATCATCAGCAGCATCAGCAGTATCCTAATCATCTTCATCAACAGCATCATCATCATCATCATCATCATCATCATCACCATCATCATCATCATCATCATCACTATCGTCATCACCATCATCATCAGAATAGGCAACAGCGTCATCATAATCATCATACTCAGCAGCATCATCATCAACATCATCAGTGTCAGCATAATCAGCATCATCATCATCAGCATCATCATCAGCAACATCATCGTCATCATCATCATCATGAGCCGCATAATCATCAGCAGCAGCATCAGCACCACAAGCATCATTATCATCAGCAGCATCAGCAGTATCCTAATCATCGTCATCAACAGCATCATCATCATCATCATCATCAGCAGCAGCAGCATCATCATCATCAGCATCAGCATCAGCATAGGCATCAGCATAGGCATCAGCATCATCATCATCATCAGCATCAGCATCAGCATCAGCATCAACAGCATCATCCTTATCATAATCATCATCATCATCATCAAAATCATCATCAGCATCAGCATCATCATCAGCAGCATCGTCATCATCAGCAACTGCATCATCAGCATCAGCATGATCATCCTCAGCACCATCAGCAGCATCAGCATCATAACCGCATCAGCATCGTCATCATCAGTACCATCATGATTAGCATCATCATCATCATCATCATCATCATCATCATCATCATCATCATCATCACAATCATAATATCATTCCTTATCATCATCATCATCATCAGCAGCAGCAGCATCATCATCATCATCATCACCATCATTATCATAATCATCAGCAGCAGCATCATCATTAGCAGCAGCATCAGCATCAGCATCATCGTCATTATCATCATCAGCTTCAGCATCAGCAGCAGAAGCATGTTCATAAGCATCATCACCATCAGCATCAGCACCATCAGCATCATCATCATAACCATCATCATGAGCACCAGCATCAGCATCAGCATCAGCATCGTCATCGTCGGTATCATCATTATCATCATCAGCATCAGCATCATCAGCATCGTTAGCATCATTCTCACCATCAGCAGCATCAGCATCATCAAAATCAGCATCATCAGCTTTAGTAGCATCAGCATCAGCATCAGCATCAACAGCATCATCCTTATCATAAGCATCATCATCATCATCATCAACATCATCATCATCATCACCATCATCATCATCATCATCATCATCATCAGCATCATCATCATCATGAACATCATCATCATCATCATCATCATACTCAGCATCATCAGCATCAGAAGGATCAGAATCAGCAACATCATCAGCAGCATCAGCATCGCCATCATCAGCAACATCAAAAGCATCAGAAACATCGGCATCAGCATCATCGCCATCATCATCATAGTAAACATCATCATCACCAGCATCATCATCATCATCATCAGCAGCAGCATCAGCACGGTCAGCATCATCATCAACAACACCACCACCATCATCATCATCAGCAGCAGCATCATCAGCCGCATCATCATCAGCATCGTTAGCATTATCATCATCATCATCAGCATCATCATCATCATCATCATCATCATCATCATCATCATCATCATCGTTAGCATCATCATCAGCATCGTTAACATCATCATCATCATCACAGCAGCATCAGCATCAGCAGCAACATCATCATCATCATCATCATCACCATCATCATCAGAATAGGCAACAGCGTCATCATAATCATCATACTCAGCAGCATCATCATCAACATCATCAGTGTCAGCATAATCAGCATCATCATCATCAGCATCATCATCAGCAACATCATCGTCATCATCATCATCATGAGCCGCATAATCATCAGCAGCAGCATCAGCACCACAAGCATCATTATCATCAGCAGCATCAGCAGTATCCTAATCATCGTCATCAACAGCATCATCATCATCATCATCATCATCATCAGCAGCAGCAGCATCATCATCATCATCAGCATCAGCATCAGCATAGGCATCAGCATAGGCATCAGCATCATCATCAGCATCAGCATCAGCATCAGCATCAGCATCAACAGCATCATCCTTATCATAATCATCATCATCATCATCAAAATCATCATCAGCATCAGCATCATGATCAGCAGCATCGTCATCATCAGCAACTGCATCATCAGCATCAGCATGATCATCCTCAGCACCATCAGCAGCATCAGCATCATAACCGCATCAGCATCGTCATCATCAGTACCATCATGATTAGCATCATCATCATCATCATCATCATCACAATCATAATATCATTCCTTATCATCATCATCATCATCAGCAGCAGCATCATCATCATCACCATCAGAATCATAGTCATCACCATCATCAGCAGCATCAGCATCACCATCATTATCATAATCAGCAGCAGCATCATCATTAGCAGCAGCATCAGCATCATCATCGTCATTATCATCATCAGCTTCAGCATCAGCAGCAGAAGCATGTTCATAAGCATCATCACCATCAGCATCAGCACCATCAGCATCATCATCATAACCATCATCATGAGCACCAGCATCAGCATCAGCATCAGCATCGTCGGTATCATCATTATCATCATCAGCATCAGCATCATCAGCATCGTTAGCATCATTCTCACCATCAGCAGCATCAGCATCATCAAAATCAGCATCATCAGCTTTAGTAGCATCAGCATCAGCATCAGCATCAACAGCATCATCCTTATCATAAGCATCATCATCATCATCAACATCATCATCATCATCACCATCATCATCATCATCATCATCATCAGCATCATCATCATCATGAACATCATCATCATCATCATCTTCATCATCATCATCATCATCATCACACTCAGCATCATCAGCATCAGAAGGATCAGAATCAGCAACATCATCAGCAGCATCAGCATCGCCATCATCAGCAACATCATCAGCATCAGAAACATCGGCATCAGCATCATCGCCATCATCATCATAGTAAACATCATCATCACCAGCATCATCATCATCATCATCAGCAGCAGCATCAGCACGGTCAGCATCATCATCAACAACACCACCACCATCATCATCATCAGCAGCAGCATCATCAGCCGCATCATCATCAGCATCGTTAGCATTATCATCATCATCATCAGCATCATCATCATCATCATCATCATCATCATCGTTAGCATCATCATCAGCATCGTTAGCATCATCATCATCACAGCAGCATCAGCATCAGCAGCAACATCATCATCATCATCATCATCATCATCATCATTTAAATCATCCTCATCAGCATCATCATCAGCATCATCACCATGCTGGAAACAGGAGCGGCGAGCGGCGCGGTAGCAGGCACGCCGACGGCCCATGTGCCTACTAACCTTCTTTTTCACAAGCGTGGAGCGCGCAGCGCTGGGCCATCTTTCGCATGACAAAGTGCCATTTCCTGCCGACACAACTCGTATTCAGACCGCAAGGCGGGCCTACAAGAAAAGCGGGCCAAGAACGGAACAGGGACGGTCCGGAAAGCGAGGAGCCGAGGAGCGAGAAAGGGGAGGAGGACAGGGACGGACGGCGACAGGAAAGGACAGACCAGGCCGACAACCAGAGAGACGGGGGGGAGGGGAGGGGAACAAAAGAAGGAGACGGGGGGAAAGGCACAACACACAAGGAAGAGGAAGCACAGGGGGAAGCAGAGGGGAGGACACGGTGGTGCCGCCCGTGGAACGACGTGCTCCATAGCCGATTGGATTTTGGACGTACTATTCGATCATGACCTGCATAGACACGCTTATTCTAGCAATGCGGGGCATATTCTGTGCTACGCCGGTGGCTGCGTTTACGGCGGAATACATTGCGTTTGATGGCGTTGTTGTTCGCATTTGCACATTATTTTTCCCGTCTCACAACCACACGCGCAGTAGATCGAACTGAACCAGTACCGTCTCAGGTGTTGCCCGTCGTGCCTGGTCCTTCCCCAGCCCGTTGGCCCTGCGTGTCCCGCTCGCATCGCGTGTGGTTTTTGGTTCCTCTCCCTCCCCCGTCCTCCTCCTCGAAATGGCATGTGAAATTGGCAGTGCGCGGGCTAAAGCAGCTCACGGGCTGAGGAAAATCACGATGCCACGCCAGCTATCCCCAATATCCATTGCATGGTTGACACAGAAATCCGCTATTCGGCTTTTCCTCACGGCGATACCACACAACTGGATCGGCATGGGCGAGCGCGGCGTGCAGCCGCCGGTGGAAAACTCGAAGATGTTCGACGTCACCCTTTCGAAGGCTGGCAGCACGTCTGGCTTCTTCGAGGGAGCGCGTCCGTTCATGATGTCGGGGAACGGCTTACAATCCACCACGAAGATCAAACAATTGCTCGGCCGCCATACCGTGACGGGCTCGAAGACGTCCCCGTGTTCGCTTGGACGCGCGTCCAGATCGTGTCGGGCCGACTTGGCGCGGTTGCCCCGCGGTTACTGAACACGCGCGGGGTCTTCTGGAGGCCGCGGAACAGGTGGACCCCACTCGGAGCAGACAGCGGCCAGAAATTTGGGAAACGCCTGCAATGCCGAAGAATCTGCGCAAGAGTCTCGAGCGGCACGCCACTGCGATCCGAAAGCGATGCCCAAGCACGTCCCCCCGTTCCGCCCCGCACCCCATGCCTGCGCGCACCACTCTCTGCGCACGACTTTGGTTCTCTGGAACGGTTTGCGCCGTCGGCCAGAAAGCTGCCCCTGCGCAGCAGTGCGTTGCTGGCGAAGCCGGGGCAGCGAACCGCGCGTGGGGCCCATCGTGGACGGAGGCTGGCCCGGACAAGCGCTTCAAACGTTTCCAAAAACATGCTTCTCCTCGGCCGAGGCGGGGCTCGCAGCTGACCTCCGCGTCGCCCCGGTGAGCGCGCGGTCGACGCGCGCCAAGGGCACTCCATCTACGACAGACAATGGAGCAGAAGAACGGCACGCGGTCGTCGCAGCAACCCCGGCTCAGCCCCGCGGCGCAGACAAGCCACAGCGCATGCACTCCAGCGAAAACTATTTCCAAGAGAAGCCGAATCCCCAGATCGCGCGCGCGAGGTCGGCAGCCACGGTCGCAAACTGGTTATCCGACGTCGCGAAGAATAGAATATTGTCGGCCCCAACGAAATGCGCGTCAAAGCCAAAGCCTCGTCGCGCCCAGTTGTCCACGACCAGCACCATCAACGAGTTAACAATGAATGCCCTTGAAGTCGTCAAGAATCTCGACGCCCCCCCGTTTACCCCCGCGCCCTTTCAAATTCTACGGCGCGCTGGATGCCAGAAACCTCCCAGAGGACAGCGCGAGCGAGATCGGGATGGAGACCTTGGCCCAGAAGGGCGGCGCGCGTCGACGGGCGACCCATGCTGTCGAAGGCAATGTCGCCATCACTAGCTCCAAGCGCCAAGGGCTGGTTCCAACGGCAAACTTCGAAGAGCATGCAGCATGTCACGTACCATTGCAGCATTACCCTCGCACCTGAAGCCAGCTCGAAACCCGAGGGCTTCAACCTGGCCTGCCCTGAGAGACGATCGCAAGAACGGCTGAAGAGAACGAGCGTACAATTTGAAGCAACAGTCGAGCTTGCCAACCCAGCGAAAAGATTCGAGGTCGACAACTTGGAGCTCCATCTGGGCGCCGCAAACCTCCAGAATCATCCAGCTCGGAGGCGTTTGCAGAGTGGCCGTTAGCGTATTTGTCGCGAAATCTTCCCCTGACGCTGACAACCGCGGCGCGCGGGGGCTCTCCGCAACTCTCCAGGGGCACGCCGTCCGAACCTGCAACCGTGAGATGTTCCAGCTGAACCCGCGCTAATGCATAGGAAAATGGCGAAAACTTAGGCGGGCAAATCCCATGGAGTCGGACTTCCAGAGCTGGGGGAGCCAACCTTTCGAGGCGCAATTTCTGGCCGGAGAACGCCAAGTCCCCGCTAGCCATTGGCTCCGGTCATCCGCGCACCCCCCACCCGCAACCACCATCTGCGGCATCTGGCGTGACGGCGACGAATCAGAGACAAGCTTTGCGAAGGTGGGGTTGGCGTTTGCTCACATGTGCTTGACGCTTAACTCGTCTCAAGGCTTATACCGCAAGTCGTTTCCCAGCAGGGGTGGCATGGACAAGTGCCTTCCGAGTTTCCTTCGCAAGTTTGTTCACGACATCGCATTCCTTCCTCCTCCGAATCTGGGCCGCGTCGAACTGGATATTACAGACCGCGCGTTCGATGCCTGACTGCATGCCCTACAAATCGGGGCGACGGAATTCCAAACAAGCAGTTTTGAACGACTCGGACCCCACGTTGGATACAAGCCCCCAACCAACTAGTGACTGGCGTTGGCGAACGTCACAGGGATGGCGGATGCAAGAGCACAGGTCGCAACAACATGGCAGTGATCAGAACGAGTGAACAGCCTGTGGTCGCAAGACTGCGCATGGTCCCTCCCCGCAATACCTGCTGACACCATGACAAAATCAATGTGAGACGTGCGTGCGGCTTGTATGTTTGGCCTCCGCGACCACAACGATCCCGGCGAATCGCCGCGGCCCTCGGAGCCCCAATGCGCGTTCAGGGCCCGCACCCCCAGAGTCTCCACCCAAGCCTGAACGGCCCGAGCGGCAGTAGGAGCGCGCCCGGCACGAGGAGGAAGCACAGCATCACCCGCAACTCCGGGGACCCCAGCAGGCAGGCAAACGTCAGCGTTCACTCCAAAAACAATATCAAAGACAACGTCGGTATATTCAGCTCTCACGCTGTGCACAAACCTGATCGACCCATGAATTACAGCTTCTGTACGTAAGCCCTCTAGAACATCACCGGAGACACGAGCAGCCAAAAAAATGTGGCTACCCAATACAATGGCGCACCAATAATCCCCAAACGGAGTTCCTCTTCCGGCTGGCATCCAACGTCCAGGAATAATAATGCCGCAATCACACCCCTCGCCTGTCACAGCCGCGCGCGCTCTGCATGCGTAGACATTCATTGGACCACATTTGGGGATATCCTGCAACGGCGCCACGAACTCCCCACTAACTGTTCGAAGCTGTCTGCGCAACTTCCCCCATTCGGGTTATTCCCATGTGTGTTCCAACTAGCGGCAATGAGTTCTTGCGCGCCCAAGCCTGTTGGGGCATGGTCTCACCTCTCACAGAAGGCCGCCAGCTCGCCCTGGATCAACTCAACGGTCGACCCAAACGCCGACATGACTCCCGCGGACTCCCACTGGATGGACGCATCCGGCTGGATGGTGGCCACGCGCACCTCGCCATTGCTGCCGCTGGCCGTGAGCTTCCGCAAGGGGACCCACGAGCAAGACGCATAGCCATCCACATGCGACGCCCTCACCTTGGATTGCAAGAAAGCCTTGGTCCTGCCCGCCGCCAAATACATCTTCTCCTCAGCCGGTTCACGCTCCGTCGTCATGGCTTGCGCACGCTTGTTGAACTGGAGTTCTGCCTCCGAAGACAACACATCCCGACAAATGAGAACAATGTCTATTGCTGCTGGAGGCGCGGTGTGTAGCGAACTAAATCAGCTCTGCGATGTTGGCCCCATGCTAATGGTACCATCACACGCTCCGAAATGAAACAGTAAGGGTTTCTCATTGAATAATTGAATTCCCAGCAGAACATGAATATGCGCGCCAGAGAATCCAGCTCCTACAGTGAACTATTCGAATACGATCAGAACTTGGTCCAGCTCTAACAGGATCCTAGTACAGCTGGGTCTAGCTCTGATACAATTGTACTACAGCTGGGTCCAACTCTAACAGAATCCTACTAAAGCTGGGCCCATTGAATCCTGATAAAGCTGTGACCAGCTCTAATGGACTCCTACTAGAGCTGGGACAGCTTGACAAAAATCATACTAGCGCTGGGCCCAGCCCTAATGGAAGTCTACTAGACCTGGGTCCAGCTCTACAGAATCCTGCTAGAGCTGGGGTCCAGCCCCTAGCTATGACAGGATCCTACCAGAGCTGGGTCCAGCTCTAACAGAATCAGACTAGAGTTGGGTCCAACTCTAAAATAATCTCACTAAAGCTGGATCCAGCTCAAATAAAATCCTATTACAACTGAGTCCAGCTCTAACAGAATCCTACTAGAGCTGGGTCCAACTCTAACAGAATCCTCCTACTAGAGCTGGGTCCAGCTCTGACAGAATGCTATTAAAACGGGGTGTCGCTCAGAATCCTACTAGAGCTGGGTCCAGCTCTGATAGAACCCTACTAGAGCTGGGTCCAGCTCGTATAGAACAGCATCAGAGCTGGATCCAGCTCAGCTAGAACCCTACGAAGACTGGGCCCAGCTCTACGAAGAATCCTACGAGCGCCGGGTTCAGCTCTAAAAGAAGCCTTCTAGACCTGGGCCCAGCTCTAACAGAATCCTACTAGAGCTGGGTCCGGCCCTAACAGAATCGTACTAGAACCAGGTCCAGCTCGAATCGCATCAGAGCTGGACCCAGCTCAGCTAGACTCCCACTAGGACTGGGCCCAGCTCTACTAAGAATCCTACTAGCGCTAGGTCCAGCTCTTAAAAAATCCGCCACGCACCAAATAGGACCCTCCATCCTCCTCCGCCGCTGCCGCCCCCCCCCCCTCCTCACCAGGACTGTCAGCATCATCATCAGCAGCAGACTCAGCATCATCATCATCACCACCAACATCGTCATCATCAGTATCCTCAACACCATCGCCCCCATCATCATCAGCAGCAGCATCAGCGTCGTGGTCATCGTCATCATCATCACCACCGCCACCACCATCATCATCATCATCACCAAAATCGTCAGCAACCCCATCACCATCCTCATCTCCACCGTCATCATGATCAGCAGAAGCGCCATCACCATTACCAGTATCATCATCACTAACAGCATCAACGTATCATCACCAACAGCCCCATCATCAGCGCCACCATCACCATCATCAGCAGCATCCTAATCAACATCAGCATCATCATCATCGCCATCAGCATCATCGTCATCCGAATCAGCAGTCGAACCAGCATCCTCAGCATCGCCATCATTATCCGACACAGCATCCTCATCATAGGCATCAATATCATCATCAGCATCACCATCATCATCGTCATCATCGCTGTCGTCGCCTTCATCGCGACCACCAGCATCACCAGCATCGCCATCAGCAGCAGCGACATCAGCACCACCCCCACCATCACCATCGTCATCATCATCAGCGTCACCACCAGCATGCACAGCACCAGTCTCATCATCAGCATCGTAATCGCCACCTCAATCAGCATCACGAAACGAATCAACATCACCATCACCATTGCCATCGCCATCATCAGCGCCATCATCAGCAGCATCGCCATCATCAGCGCCATAATCAGCGCCATCAGCACCAACGTCGCCATCATCATCAGCATCACCATGATCGTCATCCCCTTCGCAATCATCGACGCCATCGTCATCAGCAGCATCACCACCACCACCACCATTTAGAATCAGCGATC
>CAUYUJ010018860.1:559252-564252 GCA_963575745.1 Prorocentrum cordatum
CTGCACGCGGTGCGCACGCTTGTGCTTGTCAGCCTGGGAAACTTTTCCACCGCGGGGCATGGTTTGCAGCACGCAGGAGGGTGGCAACGGCCAAAGACGCAATGCTACGCCCGAGCTAGGGCCCACGAGCTACGGAATGAACAGCACACCATACGCATGAATGCCCTGCAACGGCGGAATTGAAACCTCGCAAACGTGACGGAGGCACGCTGGCCCTAACCCTGCCCCTCGGCATGCTTTGCAGATCTAGGAGTGTTAGAACACCGCCCAGCCCCGCTCACGGGCGCTGCCCCCCCCCCCACCCCACCCCACCACCACCATGCGGGAATGAAATATCGCGCGTGCCCTCGTTGGCGCCTGCGCGGCGGCACATCGGCGGGGGCATGCACGAATGCTCTGCAGGCGCAGTGGCCTCAGGCGCTCGACGCCCGCCACCAATCGCACTCCTCTGCTGCCGCGCCCTCGGGCATGCGATGCCAGGACACGTGGCCCGCATGGCTAGCGCGGATGCCGCCGTCGAAGACGATGAATCCACCGACGAATGCCAAGACCGCAACAGCGTGACCCACGACGCCAAGAGACGCGCCGCAAGTGACGACGCAGCGGCCTGGAGGTGCGCCGCGCGCGCCACGAACGAATACAGGGGCAGCGCTGCACCCGACGCCTGCGACCAGGCCCCCGGCGTCGCCCACGCTAAAAGGCCCGCCCCTGGTGCACGGGGCGTCGAATCCGAGCATATGCAACGCATCGGTGATGCAACAGTCCTGGGACGGGTGAGAAGGAGCAAATGAGATTGCGAGGAACGACGCTTCTGCGAACGACAGACACGCGGCAAGCCGTGCACGCATACATGCACGCGAGAACACGAGCGCGCGCGAGCGTGCGATTACGGTGCGCTGCCCTCCCTCACGACGCACGATCAGATAGCGTGCACAAGCCCTGCTGGCGCATGCGCATTGTGTAAACAATCTGCCCTCCCATGACGCGCCGCGGTGATCTGCGGCGCCCGCGACGAGGGCCCTTGAAGCCAGACCCGAAGAGGCCGCTGCCCGCGGCGCCGCCCGAGGGGCGAGCTGGCGCAGGCACTCCTGCCGCCTGCCCTTGCGTTCTCTTGCTCGGACGCGGCCTCTTCCACGATGCGCTCGAGCTCGGTGCCCAAATCAAGCTCGCCGTCGTTGTCGATGGCGATCTCGTCGCCGCGCGCCGACTCGGCAAGAGAAAACTAGTTTGCCCCCTGCCCCTCGGCACCGATGGGCGAGAGCGGGTCGCCGCAGCAAGCCATCAGGCGCCGCTGCTTCTTGCTGGGCGGAAGGGAGGACAAGTCTTCGACCGCTCCACGGTGCAACTTGGCGGGGCTGTGGGAGATTGCCACCTGCCCGGCGCGGTCTTCGCCCGATAGCTCGCCATGGCGCCCCGCGATCGGCGGCTGCCCTGCGCCCGAGGGAGATGGCCGCGCGGCTCGTGGTGGCGGAGCAGCCTCCTCGGGATTGCCCTGGCCACCTGGGAGGCCGAGCGCGTCCTCCTCTTCCTCATGAGGCTTGGCAATCGTCTCGCGATCCCTGTCGCACTTGTCCTGCGGGTCCACTGGGCAATCGCCGAGAGAAGGAGGCGCGCGCGTCGGCGCGCCCGCCCCCTCGCCCGCGCACGGTCGCGCATCCGCGCCCTCGCCCATCGAAGGGTAGAAACAGCGGTCGGGCGCAGCGGGGTCGAACGGCGCAGGGCCTCGCACTGAGCGGCAAGGCTGCGCTGCCTCGCCCCTCGCAAGCCTCTGCATGAACGCCTGGCTCCACTTGAAGTCGATGTCGGAGTTGGGCGGCTTGAACGTCTGGTCCTTCTTGTACTTCCTCATGGTGCCCCTGCACTCTGGCACGAACAGGTCGGGCTGGGCTGGGCTGGAGCAGTCGAACCAGGGAACTGGCTTGCGCCCCGTGGAAGGCAGGCGGAAGCACATGCGCCCGTCCGTCTGCAGGGCGACGCGCGCCCTCGCGAGATACGCCTCCGCGCCTGCCATTTCGAGCGACCCCCGCGCGTCGCGGGGCAAGTCCACGGCGATGATGCGGACGAAATCGTCGCGGGAGATCTCCTCGGCGCCAAGGCGGGTGGACTGAACGGGTGCCTCGAAATCCTTATCGTAGGCGTTCACGCAAGACTGCCGCGCCTGATTCATCATGAACTGCGCGCCACCCCAACGAGCCCAGAGCAACGCGTCCTCTTCGGCGGGGCCATGGAACGCCTTGGCGTCGTCAGCGCCCCACTTCGACAACACCGTGTCGCCGGCAATCGCTGGCTTGCATATGCTCTCTGACTCGAGGCGGAAGAAGTCGATCCTCTTGGCGGTCACAACACTCGACTTTAGATCAGAGCGGCCGTGCTCGTCGATCTGGCACGCCGAGATTGCGAAGCAAGTCGTCTTGAGAGCGGAAGACTCCCCGACGCGAGTCCCCCCCGCCCACGTGATCCCGCGCACGTCGTGCGTGAGCATGGCGGGGGCGATGATGTTGTTCAGGACGGGTGGAACTGCCTCAACGTGTGACACCTCGACATCAGCGCCCGCGCGCCCACGACGCCTCTGGCGTAGTTCCGCAAGCTCTCCTGCGAGGCCGCCAAACGCACGCGCGCCGTTGCGCCCCCCCTCATGCTTGCGCGACGCGCAGGTCTCTGCCAAGCGCGAGGTGCGGGGGGCACTCCAGGGCGCGCGTCCATGTAGCCGCCTGGCCCTTGACGTCCCCAGGCGCCCACTCGAATACCGGGCTGGTCTCGAGGTGGATCAGCTCGTCTGTCCACTCGACGAACTGGTTCTGAGAGTTGCTCCGCGGACCATGGTCGCGAATGAGTGCGTCACCAGCCATTCGAGCGGCCCCGTCGCACGCGCCCATTTCTGCTGCCGTCTTCACAGATGGCTGCACGAAGTAGCGGTACTGCACGTCCCCCAGGCGGCCCATCATGAAGTGGAACAGCTTGCGCACCCTCTTCGCGTCCGCAGCGCGGCCCCAGTGGATCGTCAGGGGCGCGCCCACGATGAACGGGTCCTTTACCAAATCGACGCGAGTGCTCTTGTCGATATTGATGGACTTCAGTACTGACTGCGCTCCGTCGACGTCGGTCGGCAACACGTAGATCTGCATCGTGAACACGTACTCTCCCGTGTCCATCTTCGGCTTGAACGGAAACGGCAGGGGCGCGCAGCCCCAGCGGCGCATGATGTCAACCATGTCCACGGCGCTTGTGTCGGGCAGCTGCTGGCCCTCCGCCCCGATCTTGACCCAGTTCACGGCGCGTTTCACGTCTACCACGTCACCGGCGCCCTTCAACGGCATGTCTGGCAAACGATAACAGCCAGGCGGATCCGAATCAGAAGCGCCTCGGCTTCTCGAGCCGAGCGGAAGAGTTCAGGGTATTCATGTTGCCCCAGGCCTGCGCGATCTGCTCGGTGGCCGACACGCCCCGCGCGACCATCTCCCCCATGGATTCGGCACCCCCTGCCACGAGGTCCGCCACGGTTGCAGCGGGGCGCGCTGCGAAGGTGACAACGAGGGCGCGCGCTTGATCGCGAGCCGACACAGCTGCGGGCAACAGCACTGGCAAGAGAGAAGGCGACATGGGGGAGAGCAACCCTGCGCTGGGAAACACGCAACGAAACCTACAACCCCACCCACCCCCAGGATATTCGAACCAATGTAAACAGCATGCGCGCATTGCGTACACGGCGTTGGTGCTTGTATTTTTCCTATCGGATGACAACGGCGCGCGCCAACTGTACACTGGCGTTCGCAGCCCGCGCGCCCTGCAATCGGTCGGTCTGCGCGAATGGAAAAACGGCTCGCGGCCGCAGCCCGAAGGACGGGCCGACGCGCTCGCAGTTGCTGGCCCGCTGCGCGTTCAAGCCCGGGCGCGCCGCCACGAATGCAATGTGGCGGTGCGGGGGCAAGCCCAAATATGTCTGCGCACCCCTCTCGATTGCCTTCCACGCTGTAGCCCAGCCCGCAGCGTGGAACCAGTTGTCGCTGTGCTCGGCGGTGAAGGCAAGGTCGCACAAGCGAGCCTCAGTGCCCGAACGCACATGACGCACTGCGCCGCCCCCGCCACTTCATCGATCCGCTAATGCCCCCCGCGAAATCAGTCGATCGGCCTGCGTCCTACAGCACCTCGATCGGTCGTTCACAGAGCAGGCGATCGGACTCTGCGTCGGGCACATGGCGATCGTGCCAGATGCAAGCGACATCCACGATCAAATCCCTGTAGGGCGAATGATGATCGACAGCAGATTCGAGTCGGATGTGACCCATGGAAGGCCCGCGAACCCCGCCGCGGTGAACTGCTGGGGGCCCCTGTTGAAGTGCTTGAAGCTGGGCCACCCGTCGACAGACATGTACAGGCGGTCCTCGGGGGATGCTCTAAACGACATGAATCCACCACCAACCGCCCCCCCCCCGGTGTTTGTGACGCCGATGAGAGTCGAACCGTCAGTCCCCGCCAGCCAGCAGGCGAAAGTACTGCATTTCACTCAGTTTGAACCAAATGAAATCTGAGGGGGGGGCACTAGTGAGCCTGGGCGACAGTCCTGCAAGAAAGCAAATTCGAACGCCATTGACTCAAGGATAAGCTGGCACGGTGTGGGTAGCGCGAGAGCGCGGCGGATTCTCGGGCCACAACAGCTGCCGCGCACGCGATCGCAGCAACGTTCAACCACTCCGCCCGCGAGGTCTCCTGGGCGAGAACCACGCGCGCGCGGCATAGCCCCGACTGGCGCAACATATCGCAGCAGCATTGCATATCATTGCGTAGCGTCGCACGGCCCCCATCCGAGGCCAACGGCAAGCACTAAAACACATTGAACTCGTTGGCGGGGGCCAGGAACAGGCGCGGGCCGTGCAGGAAACCAAAGCTATTGTTGTTGGCTGTGTCCATGTAGCTGCGATTGGTCCCCTCCTGGGTTTCTCTCCTGGGTCCCTTTGCTGGGTCCCTTGCTGGGTCCCCTGGCTGGGTATTCTCCTGGGTCC
>CAUYUJ010018860.1:569252-586752 GCA_963575745.1 Prorocentrum cordatum
GCAGCATCATCATCCGCATCATCGTCATCGTCATCGCCGTCATCTTCATCATCATCAGCATCATCAGCATCAGCAGCAGCATCATCATCAGCATCATCATGACCATCACCGTCAGCAGCAGCTGCCTTATCGCCCTCCTCGTTCTGCTCGTCCTTGCCCTCCTCCGGCTCTTTCTGCTCATCCTGCTTCTCCTGCTCCTACTGCTCACGTTGCTCCCTCTCCACCTACTCCTCCTGGCCCCCTATCATCATCCTGATCCTCTTCTCACGGCCCGACTCCTCCTCACCATCCTCGCCTGAGAGAGCTGCGATGTGATTTACTCACACGGTGTAGCGGTCCGCCCGGCGAGGTTCTTTCTTCAAACGTCTCAGGCGCTGTACAATGTACACCGAGCTCTTTGTACATACACGAGGCCTCAACGCATGGAGAAATGAACGAGCGAGGGCTCAGGGGAGGGCCCGGAGCGGGGCCGCTGTGTTGGCCTGCGGCCCTGCGGCCTGCTGACCTGTCTGTGCGACGCTCGTCGCTGCGCTGGGCCGAGGGGGTCCTCGGGACGACCAGAAGTTGGGCATCTGCCCAGCTGCGCTTCTTGATCGCGTACTCCAGGTCACCTGCCTTCGCGCGTCGCGCCCCGCGATGCGCGACGCGCGATTACATTCTCGCCCTCGCGTCCTCACGCCACTCCACCTCTCTGGTCCAGGACGCGACGCGCGAAGCGCGATTACCTTCGCGGGCGCCCTGGGCTTCTTGATTGCGTGCCGAGTGCCGACCCCGCCGAGCACACGACCATCTGGGCGCCGCCCGCGGGCCGCTGGAATCCTCCCCTCCGAGATGGCCCGAGAAGCCCCCAGGAAGGACCCCAGAGGCCCCCCAGAGGCCTCAAGGGGCGCCCGAGAGACCCCCCCTAGAGTCTCCCCAAGAGGACCCAGGAAGCACCTGCCGAAGGCCACTAGGCACAATGACAACCAAAAGGGTTTAGAGTCGTTCGGCCTCCAGAACGCTACGGCAGAAGCGCGCGGGTGCGCGCTTGATCGAGCTTTGCGCATCGTGCTGGAGTGGTTTCTCCTGGAGGAGGATGCTGCCCCTCCTAACGGGCTTGGTAGGAGGAAGATGCGGCCAGGAGGACGAGAGAGGAGCAGGAGAAGGTATTCCCAAGGAGCATCGCTGAACCGACCCCTGTCTCCACTGGCGTGGCCTGGGTCCCACTGTGTGAATTACTCCCCTGGATAGGGATGTGGCCTGTTCACTCCGGGCTTCGAGGGGCATATCCCCAACTGGAATGGTGGGATGTTGGGGATCGGGACGGGGACGGGGCTGGGGATGGAGATCGGTGAGACGATGCTGACCCAAGCGGGCAACCTCTGCCCCCTCACCTCTGCCTATCCAGAGGCCCCTGAGGCGGTCCAGGGCTCAGCCCCGGGGCGCCCCGCGGGGCGGGCCCAAGAGGCCGCTCGGGCTGCTCGGGAGGGCCCCGAGAGGGGGCCTCCGCTCGCCGACGAGGAGCCCAGGAGGCGGCGGCCGGCATTGGTTCCGGCAAGCAGAAGGGAGGGCGAGGTTCGAGGCTCTGGGTTCGGGAAGATGTTCTTGGGGGGATCTCGCTACGGGTTCGGGAAGATGTTTTGCCTGTTTCGGCCCCTGGGGGCCGTCTTCGGGCCATGGGACCGTCAAGAACGGATGCGGGGGGGAAAACTGCAGAGGGACCCCGAGAGGGGTTCGGGGACTAATTTTGAGCGGGTTTGGCCTGATCTCCCTCTGGACCAAGTTCGCTCAGGAGCCGGGTACAGGATACATGACTGGCTCCCCTTCTTCTGGGGACCGGGCGGCGGGAGGAGGATGGAGAATAAGGCAGAGGAGGATCGAGCCTTCCTGCTCCTCCTCCTTCTCCTTCTCATCCTCCTCCTCCTCCTCCTCCCCCTTCTCATCCTCCTCCCCCTCCTCCTCCTTTTCCTCCTACTCCTCCTCCTCCTCCTCATCCTCCTCCTCCTCCTCCTCCTCCTCCTCCTCCTCCTCCTCTCCTCCTCCTCCTCCTCCTCCTCCTCCGCCCTCCTCCTACTCCTCCCACTCCTCCTCCTCCTCCTCCTCCCCCCCCTGCTGATCCTTCGTCCTTCTCTTTTGCTGGCAAACAGCTCATCCTGCCTCACCACCAGACGCGGCCGTAGGTCGGGCCAGGCGTTTCGCGTCATTCCTTACGCGGGAAAGCCTTAGTTGTATGCGGCATGTGTTACCTGCATGTGGCAAAAGCATTAATTGCATGCGGCTGTTGTTTCTTGTATGTGGCCAAAGCTTCAGGCTTCCTCACAACGAGTCATCATGTCGACGAAACTCCAGCAGCCAGCAGTTGCAAGGATGGAAAAAAAGGACTGCCGTTGCCGAAATGCGGCTCTCGCTCTAGCGCGACGCACAAACGTCTCCTCAATAAAGCAGCAAGTACACACGTGGACGGCCAACCGTTTCCAACATGCGGATATCGCCTTAGCGCGGCGCAAACTCGTCTCAAACAGTTCCAACTGCTTCAGGGATGAAGGCCTGTTCATCCATAACACAATATCGCAGCACACACTCGTCCATAAACCAATAGCTACACGGATGAAGGACGGCTCCATTTTGAAAATGGGACCTGTCGCTTCAGACGTCCTCGGGAAATGAAAACGAGAACGCTGGAAGCGTGCAGTCCTTCCACAAATGGAAGGCACATCCTTTTCAAAACTGCGCTCTCGCTCGCTGCACACTAGCCGTGTCACCTTACCTCTGCACTTCTTACAGCTAGAAAGACGGAAGGTGGATGTGCTGCAGAACGGCAGGCCCGCGGGGCCATCGTCTATCGAGGGGGCGTCTCCCGGAGTTGAAAACAGCACATGTAGGAACTGGAACGGGAGGGTGTCATGCAGCATCGTTGATGCATGTTGGGTTGACTCTGATCCTCGTCTTTTCTATGACCGAATGGGGGGGGCTGGGGCGAGACGTGCGGGCTAGACTGCCAAACTGCGGTGCCACTTGTCACCGAAGCATGCAAGGTTGCGTAAGTGTTACACCGCGGGCTCTAAGGTGACAGGCAGAAGCGGTGAGAGATTCGGACTCCTGAAGCGCAAGCCAGCTCCACCATACAAGGACGACGAACAGGACGAGGAGGAAGAGGCGGGGCGGATGGGGGGGAGGAGCAGAGCGACCGAGGCTGCGGGAGAGGGCAGGAGGCTCGAGGCGGGAGGCGACAGGCAGGAGGTAGGCGGGAGGCAGCAGGAAGGATGGCCGAAGAGGGAGAGGGAGAAGGGAGGGTGGGACGGGGAGGGAGGAGGCTCGGAGGGGAAGGAGGGAGGGGGGGGAGGAGGGAGGAATAAGAGTGGAGGGGGTTTGAGGAGGGAGGGGGACGGAGGAGGGAGGAAGGAGGGGAAAGGGGGGGGAAGAAAACCAGACTCCCGACGTTATTATTTTTCACGGCACGGACCGTCAAGAGATCTGGAACCCTTGCTCTGGGGTCCGGCTTGTCATTCTGACTCGTTGTTTGACAGTCCCCGGGCCGAGCCAAAGCCTCCAAAGGCAATTGCAAAAAAAAAAACTCCCGCCGTGGTTTTTTCACGACGCGAGCATGTCTGAGACGGCTGGATGGAGGAACCGACGTAACGCACCACCGACCGCATTCGGCCTGCAACCCCAGAGCCGCCTCACCAAAGCAGACAAGCCTCCGCCCCAGCCTCCGCAGCCAGAAAAGCTGCGAGGAGGCAGAGAGGCAAGCGGAGGAGGAGGAGGAGGAGAAGGATGAGTAGAAGGAGGGAGAGAAGGAGAAGGAGAAACAAGAGGAGGCAGCGGCGGATGTCGATGCGGATGCTGAGTTTGCTGATGATTATGGATACGACTGTGAGCATGATGATGCTGATTTTGAATATGATCATGAAGATGATGACGATGATGATGGTGGTGGTGGTGGCGATGGCGATGGCGATGGTGATGGTTGCGGTGGAAATGGAGATGGTGGTGGTGATGTTAATGGAATTGATTAGGATGCTGGTGATATTGTCGATGACGATGGCGATGACGGTGATGATGATGGTGATCGTGGTGGAGGTGGTGATGATGATGATGATGACGAATAGGATGGTGAAAATGGTCGTGGTGCTGGTGTTGTTGATGTTGATGGCGATGGTGATGGTAAAATGATAACGGCAATGACCAGGGTGATGATGATGATGATGATGATGATGATGATGACGGTGGTGATGTTGATAGTAATGACGGTTATGCATATGATTATGCGTATGATGATGTTTGATATGGTCATGCTGGTAGAGGTGGTGGCGAAGATAGCAATGGTGACGGCGATGGTACTTGTGATGGTGTATGTGACTGTGATGGTAATGGTGATGGTGATGGCGATGGTGGTGATGGTGGTGTTGATGTTGATGCTGACGAAGGCGATGACGATGCCTATGGCGATGATAGAGATGGTGATGATGATGATGATGATGATGGTGGTGTTGATGGTGATGATGGTGGTGATGCATAGTTTTTCCAGCGCAACGCAGATTCGATAACACGCAGGGATCCACACCCCGCAACGCGGGGAATGAGAGTTGGCGGAAGCCCCTTAGCTAAAGCCTCGACGGAGGGGATGCACATAATGAGTCGAGACGCTCACGTAAATATCGCACTATGTGCCACGACCTACGGGACACAGCTATCCCACTTCGTGGGACTGCTGCTACACAATGCGATGCAACACGGACACGGGGCGCAAACTTGCAGCCTGCCTGGCATGGTGATGATGAATAAGATGATGGGAATGATGACAATGGCGGTTGTTATGGTGATGTTGACGGCAATGGTGATGATGATGGTGGCGATGGTGGTGATGACGGTGATGACGACGATGACGAAGATGATGACGATGATGGTGATGATGCGGATGATGACGATGGTGGTGGCGATGTTGGTGACGATAGTGATGATGATGATGATGATGATGGTTGCGGCGGTGATGGTCGTGATGTGGATGGTGATCACGATGACGGTGACTATGTGCACGTTGATGATGATGATGATGATGATGATGATGAATACGATGATGATGATGATGATGATGATGAGGACGGGGGTGATGATGATGCTGGTTTTGTTGTATGGTCCTGATGATGGTTGTTATGGTGGTTGTGATGGTGATGGTGATAGCAATAGTGGTCGTGATGGTGATGGCGATGGTGATGATGGTGACGACAATGATGCTGACGATGACGATGTCGATGACGATGACGGTGAGGATAATGATAATGATGGTGATGGTGTTGATGGTGGTGGCGGTTGTGATGATGAGTATAAGATGATGGTGATGTTGGTGATGATGATGCTGATGACGCTGCTGTTGAATGTGATGATGATGACGATGACGATGACGGTGAAATGACGATAGAGATGTCAATGGCGATGATGATGATGATGGTGATGGCGGTGATGATGGACAGGAAGATGACAGTGATGATAACGATTAAGATGATGATGGTGGCGATGATGGTGACGGCGTTGACCACGATGAAAATGACAACGGCCATGATCACTATGATGACGATGATGCGGTTGGTACTGGCGCTGGTGAAGGCGATGGCGATGATGACGTTGCTAATGATGATGATCATGATGATGGTGGTGATGCTGGTAATGGGATGATGATGATTATGATGAGCATGGTGATGATGATGACGAGGAGGAGGAGGCATGTTGGCTGGGGCGTAGCCCACAGGCGCAGTGCCAGCGCGGGGCAACAGCGGCAGCTGGGGGCTTCGCAGAGCGAAAACAATACCCGCGGGCACCGCCGCCGCGCAGCGCGCTTCAAGCAGGCGGCGCCTCTCGCTCAAAATGGCCACTCGGCACGCAGGGCGACCACCTCGCCAATCGGGGGGGGCCTCCAGCCCCCCGAATTTGACGTTCAGCGCGAAGCCTCCAAACGGAGACGGGGCCTTCGGCCCCGAACCGAGGGGCAATTTCGCCCCAGCTCGTGAATGGTTTCCGCTCCAGAAATGGCCTGAGCGGGCATGGGTCGACGAGCCGCGCTCGCAGTGCCCCCTGCAATCCACCACTGGGAGCCGGGCATTATCGCGCGAGCGTGCCCTTCGCGAGCTGCAGAAGGCGAGCGCGCCAACGCGCCACAGGCGGCGGCCTGCGGCAGGCCGGCACGGGGCCTGCCCGAGCGCCTTGGCCACCGCGGCCACGCGCAGGCACCTTGCGCATCGCAGTTTGCCCGCAAACTGAATTATGACGTGCTCCCCCGCGGGGGCCTCCCCATCGGCCGCGAGCCTCGGGGGCGGCCGACGTCGCCCACGGGCGCCCCGAGCTGGCGCTGCGCTGGCAGGGAGGCCGACAGCTCGCAGAGTTCTACACATGTACTTGCACACATACGTGGACAGGCTGGCCGACTTCAACACTCGATCGTTCGCCCGCAGGTCCTGGGGGTGCCTGGCGCTCCGAGCCTAGCGAACTGATCGGCAAACTGGTTACCGAGTCGCCAGTACCTGGCGTCTGCTGACAAATGGTCGTCGCGCACAAGCGCGCGACCCCTGACTTTGATCACTTCAACCTCCCCCCAAAGGTCGCCCACGCGCCCCCGCGCCCATCCCGCGGGCCTGCGCACATGCACGCGCTGCCCGCCGTGGCCTCGCGGCCCTTCTTAAAGCTCGAGACCGCCCGATCACAATCGGAAAAGTAGCGACAGGGCTCGAGCGAGACGCGGAGGAGGCACATTAGGGGCCCAAACAGCTCGGCCACATCAGAATCCTGAAGGAGTCCAGGGAGGGGCCCGCGCAGCGCGGCCGCGACATCTAAGCCGCCCCCCGAAGTTTGGACCACGGACCACCCAGCTCTCCTCAGACAGGACTCGCACGCAAGAATGGACCCGCAAGACCTGTCGCCGAAAGCCTCGCCCTCCAGGTGGCCCCCCGGGTGCCTAACCCCCCAGCTTACCTGGAGCTCCAGGGTGGGTGGCAGACACCACTCGACGGGGTCGGGCAGGAGACCGCGGCACAGCAGTGCCCAGTCCTCGCGGTCGCGCGCACCAGAGCGAAGCGAGCGCGGCAGCATGTAGTCTCGCCGATAGCCCACGTGCCCGGACACGGCCCCCAACGCAAGTGCCCCACCGCCCCCCGCTCGAAGCCACACAATTCGCACCATGGGCCATCGACGAGCCCCGCCTTGAATTTGCGAGCTCGATCCCAATATTCATTGCGAAGCATCTTGCCGTCGCCCGGCGCAAGGCCGCCCAATCCTTGGCGGCCGACGGCTGGGCCGAGCAGAGGCGGCGAAGAGGAAGGGGGGTGAGAGAGCGAGGCGGGATGGGGGCACTCTACGCGCGCAGTGCGGAAGAGCCAATCCTCGACACCCTGCTTGGCGACTTTCTGAATTGTCCGAGGGCACACTCCACTGAATTCCAAGACCTCGCCGCGAGCAATCTTCAATCTGCAGATACCAGGCCCAAGGGGCCACCCGGTTCGCTGGCAGGAGGCAAGGCCGCTGAGATCGGGCCTTGGACCAACGACCAAGTCCTGCTCACAAGGCTCCTGGCTCGGGCGAGGCGTCTATCAGCAGCATTGAGCAGAAAGCCGAGCCAATCGAGCGGGAACCAGCTGGGCCAGACAGCCTGGGCCAACACGAAGATGGGCCCTACGGTGGAAGTCCTACGCTGGATCTATTCTGGCAGGGTCGCCCTTGACGAGCGCGAGGTCCAGCGTGAGCGACCGACGAGACGCGTGCACAGAGAAAGGGCTGATCGTGCCGCTCTACGCAATCGCACGACGTTGCCCCACGCCCGCCCCGTCACCGAGTCGCCCCAAGTCCGCGCCGGCACCGTTCCCATGCTAACTAGTTGCTTACATTTTCCGCGCGCCCGGCGGAGTGCCCGCGCCTTCGCGCAGCGCTGCTGGACACGCTCGAGCCGCTTGCGGCGGGTGGTCGCGCCGATCCGCTTGCCACAGGAAATCGCAACCTAAGTTGCGGGTCGAGAGGGCCTCGCGTCCACGCAGCGTCGGGCAGCGGCGTCCCAGCGCGACCGCGGCGGCGCGGCTGTCCGAGACCATCTGACCCTTCGACTCGTCGAGCAGCAGGTGGTCCGCCAGCATCCCATCTCGAACGGCCGCGTAGGATTTGGCCAGCGCGCCGACCACCATCGCCTCGCGGCCAAACGACTGGAGCTGGACACCGTCCACCGCGTTGCCCGGGGCGAGGCGCGGCACGCCAGCCACTCGATCCAGGATCGGGACCACGCAGATCCGCATCATCAGGGCGGCGAAAGAGCAGCCGGCCACCACCCCATTCCACGGGGCGAACTCGCCCAAGACAATGCCGTCGAAGGCCAGGGGGCGCGGCATGCTGTAGAAGCCGACCATGGGGAGCAGCAGCAGCGCGTTGAACTCCATCAGGCGGGCCTTGGCCACGAGGAGGCGCCAGCGGATGAACTCGCAGGCCTTGGGCAGGTCCAGCAAGATGGAGACGGCCGTCCAGGCGCGGGCTGCGGCGCACCAGCCCGGGCCGACTGCCGCCGCGCACAGGCCTCGCAGCTCTTGCCCTGGCCGCCCACTCCACGCACGCAATTAGTTGCGGCGGTGGCCATCGGCCCATTTTCCGCCCCCCGTGCGCCGCAGCCACTGGGTCAACGGCCGCACCGTGCCAGGGAATATGCCGATCGAGCGCCGACCACCCTCGGGCCCGGGCAGGAGGGCCTCGCGCATCAGGGCGATCGCCTTGGGAACGCGGCCTATGCCGATCATGCACCCCCAGAAGCAAATGAGGGCGAGGGCGGCCCCGTCGCTCAGCAGCGCGAAATGCCTCCGGCGCACCACGTCGCAGCCAAGGCCCGCGAGGCCCGAAAAAGCGCGCGGCGCGCGCCGCGCCTCGTCCGCGGACGGGAGCGCCGCCGCCGCGCCGTCGAAGTCCGACTCCTGCCACCCGATAGCCTCCAGGCCTGGCCCTGTCGACCACAGGCGGCACCAGGGCTCGATGGCGGCCCGCGCCTCGCTAAGGATGGACAGCACAGCCCCAGGCGCCGCAGCAGGAGATGCGCCGACGACCACGGCGCCTCCTGCTTCAACCACATGGACGCCTGCCTCGCGCCGCCCTGCCAGGTCGCATACCTCGACCACTCGATCCAATCGCGACGCCGCCGGCACGCGGCCTTGTCGGCAGCCCAGCGGGCGCAGGTGCGGAGGTCGGCCTCCAGGTGGCCCAGGTCCTGCTCGCTGGCGGAATCCAGCTTGCGGACCAGCTCGCGCCAGGCCCCCCACATCTCGGGCCTCGAGGTGGCGTTGGGCGCGGGCCTGAAACGCAGCGGCCTGGCAGGCACCGCGCGAAGACGTCGCAGTCCATGCATTCCGCCTCGAGCTGCACGCGGTGCCGCCACTCTCGCGCACGGTCCGCGAGCCATTGCCAATGGCTGTCCGCGGGGCTGGGCGCGCGGCTGCACCTCGCCTGATGCCGCTCGCGCATGTCCAGCGTCGTAGTCACGCACTTCGCTCCACGCTCGCGCCCGCGGCATTGATCGCCCGCATCCTGCAGGCCGTAGTACTCCACGAGCTGATCCTCGCACAAGCGGAGCCATGCCGGGAACGGAACTTACCGTCCAGCAAGCACCAATCGTCGGCCGTGCTGCGACGCCACCGGGCATCCACCCGCTCGCCCCGGCCTCTCTCCACCAGGGCCCCGTAGTTGGGGAGGGGGGGGGCGATGGGGGCCGATGACCACGTTGGCGGGGAAGGGCTCGGCCACGTGCATCGCCTGCGCGGCAAGGGGCAGGGGGGCATGTCCAGTTCGCACACCACCCCCTTGCGCGCGGCCACCGACAGGTCGTCCATCACCCGCACCTTCCCGCCTGCGAGGTGCCGACTCGTCACGAAAAAATCGATGACCCTCGCGCTCTTGCTGGCGACGCAGGCGGCATCGAGCTCCGACGCCGCCTGGACCGCTCCCCGAACAGCCTGCGGCCAGTAGGGCTGGCCCAATGTGGGCGGGGGCATCTGCCAGTCTCCGCCGACGATGAAGGGCCTGTCCGCGGCCCGAAGCACGGCGCCGATCCCGGACAGAATGTCCAGGTTGACGTCGTCGAGCTCGCGGCGCGCGCGGAGGTGCACGGGCGCCAGCAGCAGCCCCCACTTCGGCCCGAGGTCCGCGAGCCAGAAGCCCTGCCCGGCGGAGAAGGGGGCGCGGACCCAGTCACGCTGGAACTCGAGGCGCCGAAATGCAACCCACGGCCGCGCCAGGTGTCCGACGGCCCCCGCGGCCCCGCCGCGATCGGCGCGGCGAGCGGGGCGCAGGTCGCACCCCCATCCCCAGCGGTGGGCGGCCTTCATCGCGCTCTCCACCTTCGCGTCGTCAAGGTGGTGCTCCTGCATGACCACCGCCGCCGCGTCCGCAGGGATCCGGCGCCCCTCGAGCTGCGTCAGCATGCTGGACCAGCTCGCGACCAGTGACCGCCAGGACGTGGCAGCGTGGGCTGTGAACCTTCAGCGGCTTCCGACCGCGCCAGGGCGCCGTTCCGGCGGCGTTCCGGCGCCGCTGGCGCTGGCCCCGGCGGCCCCGGCGAAAGCGCCAGCGGGGGCCCTTGCAGCGCCCCCAGCGGCCCTGGCGAGGCAGACGGGCCGATTTGCGTCAAGATCTCCATTGACGCAAATTGCGTCCGCGGCTCCCCCAGCGGCGCCCCGAGCCAGTGGGGCGGCCGCGGCACCGCCGGCGGGGAGCTGCCCCTACTGAGATTTTGGCTTAGACGGCGTGTGCCGTCGAATGCGCGGGGCGCCCCGCAGCCCCCAGAGGCCCCCGGAGATTTTGGCCCGGATCGGCCGCGCGCGCCGCCAGCGCGGGGAGCTAGCTGCAACGGCGGCCCACTCGGGCCCCGCACGTGTGGCTCATCCCGGTCGCACTGCACCAGCCTGGGCGGGCTTCTGCCGCTGCCGCCGCCGCCCTCGGCGACGCCCTGCACGCCCCGCCAAAGGTCGCCCTGCCCGACGCGGACCCGGTGGAGCGACTCGGCCGCAACGCCCACCCGCCTCAAGCAGGCTGGCCCGAGCACGGCGGACGGCCCTGAGGGGGCCTCGGAACCCTCAGCGGCGGCCCTGGTCGACCCGCCAGAGGGGGCCGGGGAGCGGCCCCTGACACCGTGCTTCTTCCAAGGAAAACACGGCCCGCGGCAAGCCTTCCGGCCCCCCGCCCAGCGGCCCCAGACGCGGCCCTGGAAGCTCCAGCTGCGGCCCTGGGGGCCGCGGGGGCGGCCCTGGGCGCGGCTCCAGCAGCGTCGGCGGCGCCCCCAGCGGAGGCGCGCAGAACGGCTTTCGGGGCCTGGCCAGCCCTCCTGCCGCCGCCGCCGGTGTCGACGACGTCGGCGGTCGCCGCGGCCACCGCGGGGCCTGCAAGCAGCTGGCCGCCCATCGGCCGGGGCCGCCGCCCCCGCGCCTGCCCTGATGGCGGTGGCCGCCCGTGCCTTTGCGATATTGCCTCCTGGCGAATCCGTCGGGCCGCAGCTGCGGAGAGCGCGTCGTCGGCGCCGCCGCCCTCGCCGCCGCCCGTTCAGCGGGGCCGCCCGGGCTGCGACCAAGGCCTGGAGGCGCGCCAGCAGAAGGAGCAACCCCATCAGCCGCCGCAGGAGGCTGCCCACCCCGCGTCGGGGGCACCCCCTTGCCAGGTGCGCCCGCTGGAACGGATGCGCCTGCAGCGCTGGACCCGCGCCCCCCCCCCCCCCCCCCCCCCCCCTGCGGCAAGAGAGCGCCGCCGCCGCTCCTGCAGGGCCTTGACCTCCCGGCGCTTCCGCTCGAGCTCCTGAGCCCCTGGACCGAAGAAGGACTGGATCGCCGCGGGGAGCTGCCGGTAGCCCTCGCGCTCGCCGGGCTCGATGCCCAGGTCGCCCATGTCGAACGCGCCGCCATCGCGCGGCTCTGGCACCTCGCCCTTGCACAGCGCGGAAAGGTCGAGGCCCGCCCGAGGGAGGGCGGCGGCGGGGGCAGGCGCCGCGGCCGCGGGCAGGCCAGCCTCGGCGCGCGCGGCCTCCAGCGCGGCGTCGACGCCCCGCTTGGCCTCCTCGACGTCGAGGGCCGCGTCGTCGCACTCGGCCCGGGGCTGCTGCAGCCGCTCCTCGGCCTCGACCACGCGCTGCACTGCATGCCTCGTCGATGGCCGCCTCCGCCCTGCGCAGTCGGATGCCGGCGCTGGAGGCCCCCTCCTCGAGGGGATTGACTCGCGGAGTCTGGGGGGGCGCGGCAGGGGCGAGCGAGGCCTCGAGCCGCTCGACGGACGCCCGCTGCTCCGGGCCCGCCGAGTCTGCGAGCTGCGCCGGCAGCTCCTGGACGCTTGGCCCCCCCAATTTCGCCACCGAGTTATCCGAGATGGCCGGGCTGGCGCTGCGGTCGCGCGCCCCGGGGGACCTCGCGGACGTCCGACGACTGGGCGCGCCACACGGCGAGGCGAAATTCCAGCCGTACCCGCATGCTGCTCACTTGCGGTAATTAGTCATCTTGTCTGGTCCTTCCGCTCGCGGGCGGCTGCCACCGCGCGTGGCTCCACGACCACTGCGGCCATCGTCGCCGGTCGACAATCTGCGGATCTCGAGGCGCTCCGGCTGGAGCTCAAGGATGGCGACCTGGTGGCGCGGGCAGCCCTCCAGTTGGTTCACGCGCCGAAAAACTCCCGAGCCTGCCGCGCGGCCGCGGACAAGCGCGAAGCCTCGCGGCAAGGTTTCGAACATGAGCCAAAATAGCTTGAGCCAAAATGGCAACGGAAGGAGGGGGGGAGGGGGGGGGGGGGAGGACGAGGACGAGGATGAGGAGGACGGGGGAGGGGGGAGGAAGACGGAGGGGGGAGGAAGAGAGGGAGAAGGAGGAGAAGGAGGAGGAGGAGGTGGAGGAGGGGGGCGACGAAGAGGGGGCGAGAAGGATGAGGAGACAGGAAAGAGGGAGGAGGAGCGGCACGCGGCTGAGGGAGGGGGAGAGAGAGAGAGAGAGAGAGAGAAAGAGAGAGAGAGAGAGAGAGAGAGAGAGAGACAGAGACAGAGAGACAGAGAGAGAGAGAGAGAGAGACAGACACAGACAGACACAGACACAGACACAGACACAGACACAGACACAGACACAGACACAGACACAGACACAGACACAGACACACAGACACAGACACAGACACAGACACAGACACAGACACAGACACAGACACAGACACAGACACAGACACACAGACACAGACACAGACACAGACACAGAGAGAGAGAGAAGAGAGAGGAGAGAGAGATAGAGAGAGAGAGGGAAAAAAAAAAAAAAAAAAAAAAAAAAAAAAAAAAAAAAAAAAAAAAAAAAAAAGAGAGAGAGAGAGAGAGAGAGAGAGAGAGAGAGAGAGAGAGAGAGAGAGAGAGAGAGAGAGAGAGAGAGAGAGAGAGAGAGAGAGAGAGAGAGCGAGAGAGAGAGAGAAAAAAAAAAAAAAAAAAAAAAAAAAAAAAAAAAAAAAAAAAAAAAAAAAAAAAAAAAAAAAAAAAAAAAAAAAAAGGCCAGGCCGGGCGGGGGCACGCCCGCGCTCAAGGCGCCCGCCGGGGCAAACGACCGCGCCGAGGCGAAGACCGCCGGGCCCGAAACCAAAACTTTTTGGGCGCTCATCTTGAGAACGTTGTTTTGAACGTGCGAATCAGTCCCCTTGTCGGAGACGCGTAACATCATGATGTGGCATTTGTCGAAGTTCGATACCAGTCCTGTCCATTGGGAGGCGAGCGCGAGCTCTTTCACGACAATGGGCAGCACGGCCACGCGGCACTTGACGACCAGAGCAATGTCGTCTGCAACACACGGCAAAATAATTTCGCATGGTCGATGGTACCTATCCACTCGTAAGACACCGCTCAAGGGGCACCCCCCTGGTCAATGCCTCTCGAGACCCAGAAGCCGCGGCCCGAGGCCCCAGGAAAAGGCGCCATCGCCCAGATCCGGTCGCACGGAGCTCGAATCGCGAAGCGGATGCATACTGGAATGCCTAGCCCGTCAAGCACAGTCACGATCCAGTCGTGGAAAGCCGACGGAAATGCCAGTTTCAAGTCGAACAGCGTGGCGCCGCTGTCCCTCAGCCCGCAAAGTCCACCCCAGAATTGGCCATGGGCGTCGAAGCCCACGAGGTTGTCGATCAACGAGCGGCCCTCCACGAACCCCCCACGGGGGCAATCGACGACGTTGGCGTCGACGGCGTTCTGCGGCGAGGCAAAGGCAGCCGAAGCGATTTTGCCGTCGGCGCTGCTGAAATACAGCGGCCCATCGACACCGGGGGCGGCCCTGCCCCGGCCCCGCCACCCGCGAGGGATCCCGGGGGAAGACAAATCATCTTACAACGCGTGAGCGCGGGGCCCAGCCCGTCACCTGCCACCGGGCGGCCATAGAGGTTGCGCGGCACGTCGAAGCCCAAAGACCCGGCGGGGCGCTACCTGGAACACCCGATACCATCGGGACCTGGGGCCGAGTCTTTCTTTACGCCGAATGATTTGGATGGTATCGTGTTGAATCAGTGTCCAATTGCGGCAGGTACGTGATCTGCTAACAACTCGGTCACCGTTGCTGAAACAATCACGCAGCTGGGGCGCGCTCGCATCCGGGCGCGGGGGCGCTGCGAAAAATCTCGCCCCAGCACTCGGCAAGCAGCTCGGCCATCGCATATGGCTCGGTGGCGCGACCCCCACCAGGCCCCACCAAAGCCGCGAGATGGACGCGGGGTCGGGCCCGCGCCCGAGCATCAGAGAGCCCGCGGGCGCGCGCGAGATGGGAATGCATCCGCGCACTGGAACAGTCGGGGCCATTCCGAATCTCGCTCTCCCCCATGGAAAATCCCTGGAGCATAATTTGACGGAGCCGATCCAGGCAACCAGCCATATCAGCCCATGCCATCAGCTGCGCGCCGTCAAACTCCGAAAGCCCCGAGAAACCAAGGATGGCCCGGCAGGCCTACCGACGCAGATGTCCGCGGCGAACCCTCAGGAGACCGACGCTGTGGAAAGCTTCGGATGGGTCGCAGTCGGCCCCGAACTCTTCGACGCGATACCTGGCCTCCCTGGCAGCGCGCAAGAGGCTCATCAATTCGCACACTGCCGCGGGCGGGTCGAGGCTGATCTCGTTGGCCTCCGCCGGCGAGCCGACGCTGGCGCGAAACTGAGCACGCTCAAATATCATGTCGGGGATGGGAAGAAGATGAACATCACATATGCCATCGCTGTCACCTCGAACACTGTCAGGGCGAAGATAAGGGCGAATCACTAGGTGAATTGAGAGGTGGTCAGAAGGGACACTTGGTCCAGCAATGTCTAAGTCGGCGGTGGAGATCGGGTTATCGTCGAGGGCAATGGGGGGTCGGTAGACTCGCGAGAATTCTGTCTAGTCGAGCGAAGCTTGGCAACAAGCGAACGCTGGCACGATGAGTATAGCAAGGCTGTTCGATTTCCAGGTAGGAGGGGAAGATCGAGTCGAAGTGCTCGGCGATCCTGGAGAACGACCCGAGCGTTTCACACGCGCCCGCAACGCACCCGCCCCCACCTGCCACTGCGAAGTCAAAGTCGCCTGCGGGGAAAGACGCGGCGAACAAATGCCAGGATATAAAGGCGTGCGCAGCCTGAAAATTACTGCCTTTGTGCGCGTCTCGCTCCAACATGGCACTACATGTGGGCTCGCAATATGAAACCGCACACGCTGGCCCCGGAGAGACACTACAAGAACACGACCATCGACCACTGGAGCCTCGGAATGTCCTGCGAAGGGCCCGAAGCGGGAGGACCTACTAATGGCAACCGCACCTCCAGCACTCTCGGCCTCCGAGAATAACCCAAAAACTTGCACTCCCGGGAGTTCGCTGCGGAGGGTATCCAGATCCCCCGGACACCCGTGGACTTCTTGCAGACGCGCGATAGTACGTTTTCATGCAAGCTTCCTCAAGATCTCAAAAGTGGGTTCGCATCGCTTCCCATGGGGAGTACGCAGAGCAAAACAAAAATCTGCAAATCCACGACCAAATGCGCAGGACCTAGTCTGGAAGAAAAAACTCAGACGTCAACGATGTGTCAAACTCAGAAGCAGGCTCACGCCCACCGGCCACTGCGTGGGTCTGCTCTGGAAAAACTTCCGAATGCGGAGCCAGGGCGCCGCTGATGACCTCCTCGACCTGCTGCATGGAGATCCCCCAATCCGCGAGCTCGTCGCTCACGGGAACGAAGTTGAAATGGTCGAGATTGATCTGGTTCATGGTGATGAGCGCCCAGATGTCGTCGCCGCTCGCGACGAAGAGCGTGCCCTTGAAGCCGTCGACGCTGAGCCTGCACGCGTCGGTCCACTTGGGGCTCTCGCCGACGAGTTCCCTCCTGGGCGCGTGCAGCTTGGAGAACTGGCGATGCTTGTCCCTGACGTCGGACGGCAGGTCGCCGCGAGCACGGAGAGGGTACTGCTTGCCATTGCGCGGGTCCACCCAGGTCATGGTCGTGGCCGCCACTTGGAGCCGAAACTCTTTGTCCTTGTCCGTGGAAGGGAAGAGGATGACGCATGACTGCGAACCACGATGGAACTCCCCCGTCGAGTCGGCGGCGATAGGGGAAGCTCTGCTTGATCTGCTCGTAATGGCCTTTGCGAATTTTGTCTAGGACGGGTCTGGGCCACTTGCAGATCCACACTTTTCGAACGTCCGAGGATGGAGATGGACCGCTCTCTAAGGACTATGTGCCGATGCGTCTCGGCTTGGTGCGGTATGAAGAAGCTGCCACCGACGAGGCTGCAGTTGATTGGGTGTCAGCATTCATTCACACGAACACGGACGTCCAATTGTCTGATAGCCTCCTGCTGCGCGTTGATCCTTGCCACCAGCACGCCAATATGCCGATTGCTCTGCGATGTGGGCAAGCTGAGATTTGACCTCCTCGGCTACCTTGGCGTTATGGTTCCCATGAACTCGTTCATCAGGTCACGCATGCTGTTCACGGTGAGCGGCGTGCTATCTCCCGACATCCTGGCACGGCGGGAGGGTGCAGTAGGTTGGCTCGGATGAGCCCTGGGAGGAAAAGTCACAAAATGCCCGAATGGCCTTGTGTCAACTCGAGCGACGTTGGGAAGTTCAGGAGCAGGCCCCTTGAGCCAAAATGGCTACGGAAAGAGGGGAGGAGGAGGAGGAGGAGGACGAGGAGGAGGAGGAGGAGGAGGGCCGAGCGAACAAGGGGAGGAGGAGGAGGACCTTCCCAGCCGCGCGCCGGCGCGCGGGCGCGCCTCGAACCGCGCGGGCCCTTGGCAGGGAGACTCTGCCTTGAGAGCATGCCGTTGCCAGGCCGGTCTACATAGCTGATCCTCCTCTTCCGTCTCCACCTCCTCCTCCTCGTCCTCCTGCTCCTCCTCCTCCTCCTCCACATCATCATCATCACCATCATCATCATCATCATCATCATCATCATCATCAGCAGCAGCAGCAGCATCATCATCATCATCATCATCAGCAGCAGCAGCATCATCATCATCATCACCATCATCATCATCATCATCATCATTATCATCAT
>CAUYUJ010018860.1:589252-641752 GCA_963575745.1 Prorocentrum cordatum
CATTGCCAGCGGTGCCACACTTCCCCGCGCTCTGCGCGGAGGCCCAGGCAGGGGCTCGGGGCGCACTCGAGGGCGGCGATGAGGGCGGCGCCCCGCCCGCGCGGGAATTGGCCGAGTCCCCGCCCGACTCGGCCATCCCGCGCGCGGGCGCCGGCGTCGCTAGCGCGGAGCACAATGACGAGCACGACGGAGAGCAGGACGTGGGGCAGTACAACGAGGACGTGTTCAGCGTCGATGGCACTGGCCCGCCAGACCCTGCCAGCGACACCGAGGAGTACAAGGAGAACGAGAGCGTGGACGGTTTGACCGCGGCGGCGGGAGCGGCGTGCAGCGACGCCGCATCCGCAACGCCGCCTCCCCTATCCACATGCGTGGAGGACTGCTGGGAGCGCCTGGAGGCCGTGCGAGAGGACATCACGGCCATCATGGAGTGCGACTTCGCTAACAGGCAGGGCATGATCTTGACGTGCATCGAGCGGCTAGAGAGCATGCTCAGGGAGGCCCAGACGATGTTGGGCGACGAGGACAAAGGCTTCATCGCAGAGGAGGCCGAGATGGAGCGCCACGAGATCCATGAAGTGATCTCTTTGGCGTGGCGGCAGTAAGTCCTGGCAGAGGGCCGAGGCATGAGCAGCAAGCGCTGCGGATAAGTGTGCGCTGGGCCTGGCAACGCGCTGTGGGCTCGTCTGTGCAGCGCTTCCCTAGGCCGCCGCGTGGCGCGCGCCACGCCGCCATTTCCATGCCCCTTGCATTTGTGGAACTGTTCATATCACGGCCCGAGGTGTGGGAGCAATTGTTTGTCTCCTCGCAGTGTACAGCACCTTGGAGGGAGGCGCGACTTTTAGGCAAGCCAGTAATGCAGCAAGCGGTGAGCGTTCGCGATACGGCGACAGATCACTTCTGGAGAGCGCGATCATCATCATCATCATCATCATCATCATCATCATCATCATCATCATCATCATCATCATCATCATCATCATCATCATCATCATCATCATATCATCATCATCATCAGCAGCATCATCATCATCATAATCATCATCGCCATCATCAGCATCATCATCATCACCAGCAACATCATCATCAGCATCATCAGCATCATCATCACCACCATCATCAGCATCATCATAATCATCAGCATCATTACCACCACCATCATCGTCATCATCATCATCATAACCACCGTCGCCGTTCGTCACCCTCATCCTAATCCTCGACATCACCGTCCTCCTCATCATCAACCTCATCAGCATGAAGATCATCCTCCGACCACTCTACCATCACCCCATTCTTTCCTCATTCTTCTGTTCATCATACTCATCATCCCACACTTTCCCCATCATCCCCGTCCGAAGAGTCATACCCGCGAGCTCCCTCGTAGCATCACTACTATACATCTGTCGCTGGCAGCATACTCATCAACATCATGATGATTGACACCGACATCCGCATCAGCAGCAACAGTACGACCATACTCGACGCCCTTGTCGGTATCACACAATCATCAACGCAAGCAGCAGCATAATCATGACCATCACGATCATCATCAACATCATCATCGTCATCATCAGCATCATCATCATCATCATCAGCATCATCATCGTCGACATCAGCATCATCATCATCTCATCATCATCATCATCATCATCATCATCATCATCATCATCATCATCATCGTCGACATCATCATCATCATCATCATCATCATCACCATCATCATCATCATCATCATCATCATCACCACCACGATCATCATCCGCAGCAGCAGCAGCATCATCATCATCATCGTCATCATCATAATCAACATCATCTGCACCATCATGATCGACACCGACATCTGCATCAGCAGCATCAGTACGACCATACTCGTACCTTGTCAACATCACACCATCATCAACGCAACAGCAGCAGCAGCATAACCATGATACGCACCACAATCACGATCATCATCAACAGCATCATCATCATTATCATCAGCACCATCGTCGACAGTATCGTCATCGTCACCATTATCATCAATGACAGAATCATCAGCATCAGCAGTATCATCATCACAATCATCAGAATCATCATCATCATCATCATCATCATCATCATCATTGTCAGCATCACCACAATCATCAGCATCAGCAGCAGCATCATCATCTCATCATGGTCATCATCAACAGCAGCGTCGTCAGCAGCAGCATCACAACTCATCATCATGTCAGCATCATCATCACCATCATCGTTAGCATCATCGTCATCATCATCAGCAGCACCCTCATCAGCATCATCATCAGAATCAGCATGAGCAGTATCATCAGTGTCATCGTCATCGTCAACATCATGATCATCGACACCGGCATCCGCATCAGCAGCAACAGCACGACCATACTCGTCACCCTTGTCAGCATCACACCATCATCAACGCAAGCAGCAGCAACAGCAGCATCATCGTCATAATCATGACAATCACGATCATCGTCAACATCATCAACATCATCATCGTCATCATCATCATCATCAGCATCAGCATCATTATCAGCATCATCATCATCAGCATCATCATCAGCATCGTCATCAGCATCATCATCGGCGACATCATCATTATCATCATGTCAGCATTGTCATCACCACCACCATCATCATCACCATCCGCAGCAGCATCATCATCGTGATCAGCATGATCAACATCATCTGCACCATCATGATCGACACCGACATCTGCATCAGCAGCATCAGTACGACCATACTCGTCACCTTGTCAACATTACACCATCATCAACTGAAGCAGCAGCAACAGCAGCATAACCATGATACTCATCACAATCACGATCATCAACATCATCATCAACAGTATCATCATCATTATCATCAGCACCATCGTCGACAGCTTCATCATCGTCATCATTATCATCAATGACAGAATCATCAGCATCAGCAGCATCATCAACACGATCATCTGTATCATCATCAGCAATGTCAGCATCATCACAATCATCAGCATCAGCAGCAGCATCATCATCTCATCTTGATCAGCATCAACAGCAGCGTCGTCAGCCGCAGCATCACCATTATCACCATGCCAGCATCATCATCATCACCACCATCATCGTCAGCATCATCGTCGTCAGCATCAGCAGCACCCTCATCAGCATCATCATAATCATCATCAGCAGCATCATCGTTGTCATCGTCATCGTTATCGTCATCGTTTTTATGAACAGCAACATCAGCAGCATCGCCATCAACGCCATGAGCATCATCATCAGCATCGTCGCCCCTGTAATGTGTGTTATCATCATCCACCCCTTCTCCTCCTCCGGCGCCTCCGTTTCCATCCTCCATATTTGTCCTTTGTTCCCTTATCATGTCTGCATTATTCCTTACTGTCTCGCTCTATCGCTCTCTCTCTCTCTCCTTCTCTCTCCCTTTCGCTCTCTGTCTCTCCCGCTCTCTCTCTCTCTCTCTCTGTGGAGTGTTCCCCAGGTCCTCGAAAAATCTCTGCAAGATTTCCAAGAGTTAAAAACTGCAGCAGTAAGGGCAGGGAACCTAAAATGTCAAATCTTCCTGGCGCTCCGGGGCG
Source organism: Prorocentrum cordatum (assembly GCA_963575745.1). Taxonomy (NCBI): domain Eukaryota; class Dinophyceae; order Prorocentrales; family Prorocentraceae; genus Prorocentrum; species Prorocentrum cordatum. Next base: position 592,824 of record CAUYUJ010018860.1, read on the forward strand.
ATTCTGGGCTTCCTCGCGTGACTTTTTCCGGGCCCAATGGCTCAAAGACAGGCAAAGAGGGCCCCCAGAAGCGCCCAAGGTGGCCCAAAAGGCCTCAAGACCGCCAAAGATCGCTCCAAGACGACCAAGATGGCCCACAGGCGGCCCAAGAAGCCCCCAAGACACTCCAAGAGACCCTTCCACAGGGTCCCTTGATACCAAAAATATTGATTTCCCGCCGATTAAAGATTTTAGTGTTCTCGCCTCCTCAGGCTTTCAACGCTCCAAGACGACCCAAAAGGCCCCCATCGTCGCCCCAAGACGGCCAACGAGGCCGCCCCAGAGGGGGAGCACGAACCAACTTTTCGAGCCCTTCGCCCCAAGCCGGCCCCCGAGACCGCCAGCAAGCCCCCAAGAGGCCCCCACAAGCTCCAGTTGGCCCCCCCAAAAAACCCAAATCCAGCCCCAAGAATAACCCAAGAAGCTCCCACGAGGCCTCTTCATCCTTATCCTCCTCCTTTTTCCTCCCTCTCTTCATCCTCTTTTCCTCCCCCACGTGTTCTCCGAAGAGCTTCCACAACGGCTGGGGAAACGCATGATCCAACAGTGTGGCCAAACTTTGCCCAAACGCTTGGGCGCATGAGGCGTAAGCTTCAAGGTAGGGGGGGCAGCGGTGATTCGCTGTAGGCTTGCCACACGGGTGCACGGCGTGCTGAATATTTGGCGTTTTTTTTTGGTATGACGAGGCCAGGACGAAGCGTAAATTTGGTGGGGATAAGTTAAGAATCTCTGAGATCCAGCGGCCCTGGAGGATGTATCGGGCGCCGCGGCCTTCTCAGAACGTTCGGGAACGCCCTGAGAACTTTCTGGAACGCTCTGGAACGGATGGATCCTCGCCCTAGCCCCGTCCGATTTGGTTTGAAATTCCCAGTGGGTCTCGGTCGGCCCAGCCCGTCGGCCGCCCAGGGAGCCCGGGGAAATGTACGGTCCGCCGGTTTTCCCCTCCAAGAAGGCCCCAAGATGGACTCCAAAAGACGGCTAAAATGGCCTCTGGGACGGCCGAGATGGCCTAAGAGGCCTCCAAGAGGCCTCCAAGAGGCCCTCTAGAAGGCCCGAAGAAGCAAAAGTCACAGATATTCCTTTGGTGTTGCAAAGATTGTGGTGTTTACTTCTTGTGGGCCTTCCGACGCTCCAAAGCTACCCAAGAGACCCCCAAGATCGCGCCAACAACGCCCCAGCAGAGACCTCCAAGATGGCCCCAAAATGGCCAAAGAGGGCCCCGAGAGTTGCCCAAGACGGCCCCAAGACGGTCAAGATGGCCTCCAAGACGGACCTGAAGCGCCCCCCAAAAAGGCCCCAAGTCGGTTCAGAAGGGTTTCCGACACGGTTTCCGACGGCGTCCGCTGGGCTAGGAGGATCAAAAAAAAACACCTGAAGGGCCACAAGAGGCCCAAGGAGACCCCCGAGAGGCATCCAAGAAGCCTCCAGGAAGCTCCCAGGACGTTCCAAGGGTGCCCCAAGAGGCTCCCAAGAAGACTCCTCGTTGTCCTCCTCCTCCTCCTCCTCCATTTTTGTCCTCCCTTTCCTCCTTTTCTCTTTCTCCTCCACGTATACCCCAAGGGTTTCCACGACGACTAGGGGACGGAGTGGCACGTTTTTGATCGCCACCAGCTGCTTTGAAAAGTTAATTGCGACAGAATTCCGCTTTCCGTCAAGACAAGCAGGTCCGAACGCACACCGGATATCACTATCTGAAACCGCCATGGCGGTTAAGACCTCTACGACGCAATCTGCGCGTGCACGCGCGACTCTTGAACCAACGGGCGCCTTCGAGCCAGCGAGGCGCGAAGGAGGCGCAGCACTTCCCCATATGTGCGCTCTTACCAAGCACGCGGGGCGAGTTCATGCGGGTGCGCCCCTGGAAGGCGGCAGCCGCGCTGAATCGCCCGAATGCACAGATCCTCGCTCGTTCGGGGCGAACAAGAGGGGGCCAAACCCAAGAGGAACTGTAGCGGGCACGCTCGAGCACCACGCGCCCAAGAATTATGAGGAATGCAGTAACGGAAAACAATGGGGGAAGAGGAAGGAAGCCTCACGCTGGGCCTCAATGAATCATTTCCTTCGTGACAAAGAAGAGGGATGAGGGAACGCGGAGAGAACGAAGTGGAAAGCGGTGGGATATAGATACGGACAGGTGCGGAGCGGGAAAAGACGGGGCAATGCAGGGAGAGCCCTTTACATGATCTCCTGAAAGCTTCCTCGGGGAGTCCTAAAACGTTTCGGGGCTCTCGCTTGAAACATAGCGGGTCCTCGTGCATGCCCCCTGGGAATGTCTAGAGGGCGCATTGGGCCGCATCAAATCCCCCCTGGCCGTCGCGGGGGCCTCCTGGGCCACAGTTGGGAGCCGTCTCGGGGGCCTCTTGAACCGTCTTGGAGCTGTTCGCCCCCCCCCCCCCCCGCCGCCTGCCGCATTTGTCTTCCAACAGACTGCAACGCGCATTCGACGCCCTCAAGTGCATTAGAATGCGATGTGATACCCATCGGGCCCACGCGCGCGCGATCGACCGCATTTCCCCGTTGACGGCGCTGCCAACGGCAAGCGCGAAGAGGCCACCCATGGCGGCCGCAGCTACCATGGCAATGTACGCAGCGGCTGCCAACGGCAAGCGCGACCAAACGATGCGACCTAGCGACCATGCGAAGGTCGCAAAAAAAGTGGCAATGACGTACTGGACATACCAATCTTGGCGAAGACCTGGCCATTGAGCTCCGCAGCCTCGCACGCCGCTTCGCCTGCTGCTTCCACTTTGCGCCGCTTCGCGCGCGCGCCGAGCGTGGCGCGATGGCCCCGCTCTTCCCTGCTCAGGACGCACGATTCTGGCGGGGGCAACAACTTGCAGAATTGCAAGCCGTCCTTGCGCGCCATATCTACCAGGCTTAACGACAAGTACGCAGGTCTCTGATTGATCGCCGCGTCTCTGCGGCGTAGAGTCGAACGGGCGCTCTTGGAGAGGGCCGTCGGCACTCGGCGCCCACTACTGGCGCGGCTGGCGCCGCGACGGGCTGAATGGCCGCAACGGGAACGGCGGCCTTTTTGGTGAAGTGCCAAGCCGCCGGATCTTTGGAATCAAAGTGTCGGCATAACGCCGCGTCCAATACGCCCCCCCCCCCCCCCCCCCCAGGCCCCGCAAACCTGCCGCCTTCAGGCGCGTGCGCGACGACAAATTGGCATCGCTCAGCGAATGGCGATAAGTCTTCTGCTCCAGATTGCGCAAAAAAGATCCCACTGCTTCGGCGAGGGATTCCGTAGCCACCGAAGTGCGCACCGAAAACTGATTCGCAAACACTATGTTCCAGATGCGCCTCGCCCTGATTTCCGCCAGCGGGGTCGATTGCACGCGAGCGTACAACTTCATCATATCGACGCTCCTCTTCGCGGATACGCGCATGCACAGTCCGCGGGTCTTCGACGCCACGCGGACCGGGCGCCGCGGTGCAAAGCGCTGCCAATGGCAAGCTTCAATGACGTCTGGCGGCGAAACCTGAAACACCGCACCTATAGCAAGACCGCTGCTAGCATCGAGCTTCCTCAGACAATATGCCGTCACAGGCGTGAACTCAAACCCGAATGGGCACTCGCGGAAGCCGCGCACCCATGTCAAGGAATCATCGTACTGTCTGGAGAAATCGTCCAGGCTGGTCGCGCGGAATAACTCGTCGGGCGGGTCTCTGAGCACTGGCGCGACAGACGCCGGCGTAACTCCCCAGAGCCTGCCTTGACACACTTGAAACAACATGTCCAGTGCGTCGCGCGTCCGGTCCTTACTCCCAGGGAAACGACTGACAGTGCCGAGCAATGCATCTTTCACTTTGACCTGAAATAGCCAATCCGTATGCACCAAAAAAATCTCTCGCTTGCCCAACTTCTGAGGAACGCGATCGCACAGCTCCTGATCGTGACACGCCCCAGACTAAACAAAGACTCGCAGCTCGCCGGCGCGTTGCCTAGTTCCTATCACCCAGGACGACGTCCCATCACCCGCCTCGCTTCGCGAACTCTCAACGGGAGCGAAACCGCCAACGGCAGGCCCTGCAATAGAAGCATCGCGCGCAGCTGCCTCGTTGCCAGCGTCGTAGAATATGATACCACGCCCTTACTCGTCCTCAAGAGAAGGCAAAAGTTCCTCGTCAGAACTGTCTGGCGGATGGCCGTCGCGCGACAAGTCGCCGGTCGCTGCGTCCGTCAAAATAGCATCAAGGTCAACGCCTGATACTTTTGTGGGGAGCGCGCTGCAATGCTCGGCAAGCTCCGCCGCAGCTTCGCGAAGGGCGGCGTCGCTAGGTCGCGAAAGCGGGTTGTCGTCGAAGAGCGGCTTCTGCGGCCGACGAGGTGCGAAATAACACCGCCCCTTCTCGTCTGAAACGTCGCCGCCCTCCGCCCCTAGCGGCGCCCCGTCTTCGTCGTCAGGGATCGCTGGCGGCAACCCACGAGACTGGCAGACATCATGTTTCCTGAACAAAGAAATCTTGAACGACCTTTCTATGAAGACCTGCCGCTCGCGAACCGCAAAAGCCCTCAATGCGTCGAGCGCGCCCAAGACTTCCGCGATGCGCCGCTCCCTCCGCGCAGCTGCCGCTGCAGCCTTGTCGCCCGACTCCTCGGCTTCGCCTGGCTCGAGGAAATTGCGCGACCGAGCGTCCAGCTTGATCCCGCGGAAACAGCCGTCGAAAAGAATGTCCGGGAGGTGCGCGGCCAACAGTGGGAGGTGGCGCCAGCAATGATGGGCAAGCAAAGTCTGGAACGTCACCCGCAAAGTCTTCCGATGCTGCGAGCCGGCGGGAGAACGCGAGCGCGCGCACGGGAGCGATTGGCGGCAGCTCCCCATGAACAAAACTATACCTCGCATGTTCACCAAGGCCCCGATGCAACGCAGCATATCCGCAGACGTGCGAAACACACTAGTGATGCCCGCGACGCTGAGCGAAGATTGCACTTCGAAGGCGTACTTGGCCAAGTGTTTCTCACGGAACTCTGACTTTCCCACGTTGAAAGCCAACACGTGGATACTCATCATGGAGCGGCCAATGGCACGCAACGTTGTCATCGGCTTGGATTTCACGCCCGTGAACCTGGTCGGGGCCCGGCCCTGGGCAACCGCGTCCAAGTGCGCATTCTGCAGCGTCTCAAGCAGGCGAATTTTCAGCGCCCAGACCAAACGCCCAAACTGTTGGAAATGGCGCTTCCTCCTCTGCGTCTGGTACACTACTTTGCGCGTCGACGACGTTGACGGCGCCCAAGGGTCGCGCCATTTGCACCACCCCGCTCGTCGCAAAGCGGCGACTTCTCCGCGCATGCGCCCCGCGTCTCTGCACAACCGATTGGACGTGCCAGTCTGTCCTCTGACGTCCATGTCGGTTGCTTTGGAGTCCAGCTCTTGCGCGCGCATGTCGTGCGAGACGGCGTGGCTTTCGAAACGTTTAGCCACTGCTCGGTGTATGAGCCTGCCTGTTCCGTAAGCGAACTTCTGGCGAAGCAGTCGGAGCAAACGATCGCAGCACGCGCTCTCGGCGCTGCCCTTGTCGACCGCGTCACCCACGCAATCGGACACGTGGAAAGCGCATATTCCCACTGCCAGGTCGTTGCACGGGACACCATCGGCAGCGGCTTCCTCTTCGCTGAACTTGGTACTGTTGGGCCCTTGTATAGCCTGGTCGCCCACGGTCAAAACAACGCGGCACAATCGGTCGGCCTTGTCGATCCTGGCAGCGCCTTCGCACTTGCGCACTGTCTTCACCATGGTTTCGCCACCATGAAAACGAAACCAATGCCCGCTCACCGCTGCCGCAGTTTTCGGCGCGCCGACAACCACTCCGGGCGAGCCAACGGCAGCGCCCTGTTTTACGTTCTCCAGACAAGGGCAACCGACCAAACACCATTGCAACCCGTCCTTCACTGAAGTGTACAAATGAATCGTTGGAAGAAAACTAACGCCGTCTTTCGAACTGACAACGTCTATGACGCGCGACAGTAGGGAAGGCACCCCAGTGGCGGGCACAATGGAATGGATTTCGCTGCAGACTGCCGCGTGCAAGGTGCTGCGCAAAGATGAACCGAACTCAGAGATCCACCGCGCACTATTGTTCAACGTTCCGAACTCATGCGGGAAACGGGTTGCAGCCCAAGCAACGAATTCTTGGAACTTCTGCTTTGGCCACCCTTCCAGTGCCTAGAGAGTTGCGAGTGACGCCAAATTCATTCCGATGTTCTAATGCGGGTGTTGCGTGCGACGCGCTGTTTCCACTCTTGTCAACATCGGTGCGGGCTGAGCATTTCCGGGATCATTCACGAGCGTCGGTTCCAAGACAGGAAGCTCGTCCTCGGCGTCGGCGCCGACAGGGGGGGGCTCCTGGGCGCTAGCGCCGACAGCGCTGTCATTTGCGGTTGCGTCTGCAAGCGCGGCGCCAGGCAATCGCCCCCCCCATATTTTCAGAGTGGCCGGGCTCAAGTCAGCCAAAACCGCTATCACATTCGCCGCGTGCGAACACCTGGCCACGCGCGTCCCCGGGGCAAGTTCTGCGAACAATTGTCGCAACGTCGGCTTGCTGCACGTCTCGAGCTTCTCGCACATCTGCACGAGCAAGCCTCGGCCTTGGACGGCCTCTCTGCCCGAGTACCTGCCAGCGCGCACCAATCCCATCTGCGCAAAATTGAACAGCGCCGGCGGGCCAAACGGCTCGACAGCGCACGCCGCCCACTTGAGAAAAAAAACGTCAATGCGGGAGCGGCGGGCGCGGGGCACGCAGGCATTTCCTCGCCCTACTCGAGATCTCATCGCCCTACGCCTGACCTCTCACCCCTCATCGTTACACTGGTGCTCCCTTGTCCGCCTCGCCGCCTCCACCCTGAATGCAGCCTGCCTATGATTGACCTGATCCAGCGTCAGATCCCAGGCAAACCGCCACGTAGCACAGACTCGGCAAGGCGAAGCTGATCTGATCGACCATCGAGGCCGCGTCGAGGCAGTCGCCGAGGCCGGCATGCGAGGAAGTCGCAGGCGAAGATTTCGGCGAAGCTTTTTACTCAGAACCCCTGTCGACTACTACTCGTAGGTCATCGACTATCGACTACCCTCTGGCCTGTCAACCGTCAGTGGGAACAAAGCCTGTAGACTAAACTGATCTCTCCAGTCTGCGGCCCATCGACCACGAATGGAAAATGCAAAACTGTCTACTGCCATTTCCAGCCAGACAAGCAATCCGCAGCAGCAATCGCGGCCGCCTTCAAACTCGAAGCCAGGCGACCTAGCCAGGCAACTCAGATGTCCTTGACCACGTTCTACTTCTCTCCGTGGGAAACGCTCGAATCCCAGCGGCGGCGCTTCTGCGGCGGGGGAGTCGCGCTTGCCGCAGGGGAGCCGCCACCGCCTGCAGCATCGCCGCTGCCAATGGCAGCAGCCGAAGCCGCATCAGATCCGCCGTCGCCGCCTGCAGCCGAAGCCGAACCGCTTGCGGATGCACCCGAAGCCGCCGAATTGCCCCCACCAGGAGCTCCGACGCCGCCCCCCGAAGCGGTAGGCAAGCGAGGCAACATAGGCGGGCGCTGTTTGTCGAGCTCCTCCCTGACTTTGTCCTTGCGGTACTGCTCCCGACGCAGTCTGTTGCGACGCTCGGCGGCACTCCCCACCTTCTCGTGGATCTTGCCGTCCGAGGCGATTACCGCGGGGCGGCTCAGGAAGTGGACCTTCTTGTGGAAGTTCGGGTCCTCCTCGATGCCCTTGCCCTTGCCCTTGCCAGATGTCGCATCTCCAGTGCCCTCGTCGCCGCCCTTGATCTGGCGAGTTGCATCGGGGCCGAAAGGACTGGAGCCGCCGCCAGTGCAAACACACGTGCCATCATCCGTGAGTGCCTTGAGAAGCTTGACCAGGTGGGGCTTCATCTTCAATGTTGCAATCAGAATGCTTTGGGATTGGGTCTTCTTCTGGAGCTCCTCGTGGATCTTCTGCAAATGCGCCTTCGCAATGATTGCATCGTCTCGCTCAACTGTCACCGTTCTCAAGCGTGCTTCCAAGCTCTGGATGGTTTTTCTTTCTCCTCGGCCATAAGGCAGAACTCCTGGGCCTCGAGGCTCATGTAGGACTGCTCGGTGGCATCGGTGGGCGCTGCCATGGCGTCTGCAAGCGCGAGGGTGGTCGAGTTGGCTGGTCGGTCAGCTTGAGGCTTGAGCCAGAATTGCGAAGACTGCGAGGGCGCCCCGAAGCTCCACCTCCCATGTCAAGGGAGGCCGTACTTTGAATAAAATGAAGCCGGCCTCGTATTTGAAGGAAGGCACGCGGATTGGAATATGGGGGACAAGAAGGCCCCAAGGGGAGAGGGCCCTTATTTAACAGAATAGTCAATCGTTTTTACGCCATGGGGCCCTCCTGGAACCCATCCCGACTGCGCCACCAATGTGTCCACGTGCGTTCTGCCACCTGTGCGTCGACATGCGTCCAGGTTCCGCGTCCGCGGCGCAAGGTCTCCCTTGGGGTCTCCCCTGGGGGTTCCGAGGGCTCTCGCATCGGCTGAAGGGCGTCGTTTTCCCACTTCCGTTCCTGAGAAGACGAAGTTACAGACACGCCAGGAACAACGGTGGGAATTCTCGGTCTGGTCTGGTCTGGTCTGGTCTTCTTCTACGCTGCGTTGCCGTTTGGCCCATTCCCTCGTCTCCCCGCCCGGACAATTCTGAAGCCCTCTTGGACAGACGCGCGCGCCGCTGGGGGTCACATTTACGCGGGCGCTCTTGCGCAGATTTCCCCCTCTCCTCCTCCTCCTCCTCCTCCTCTCCTCCTCCTCCTCCTCCTCCTTCTCCTCCTCCTCCTTCTCCTCCCCCCCCCTCCTCCTCCTCCTCCTCCTCCTCCTCCTCCTCCTCCTCCTCCTCCTCCCCCTCCTCCTCCTCCCCCCCCCCTCCTTGTCCTCCCACCATTGGTGTCACTGCGGGCCGCAGAATTGCACACTCGCGCCCGCGTAAATTTGACCCTCCTCTTCCTCCTCCTGCTCCTCCTCCTCCCCCCCTCCCCCCCCCATCCTCCCCCTCCTTCTGTGTCTGTCTGTCTGTCTGTCTGTCTGTCTGTCTGTCCGCCTGCCTGCCTGCCTGCCTGCCTGCCTGCCTGCCTGCCTGCCTGCCTGCCTGCCTGCCTCTCTCTCTCTCTCTCTCTCTCTCTCTCTCTCTCTCTCTCTCTCTCTCTCTCTCTCTCTCTCTCTCTCTCTCTCTCTCTCTCTCTCTCTCTCTCTCTCTCTCTCTCTCTCTCTCTCTCTCTCTCTCTCTCTCTCTCTCTCTCTCTCTCTCTCTCTCTCTCTCTCTCTCTAGTCTCGGCTCGAGAGTGCCCTGCACTCAGACCGCAGCCGCGACGCGAAGCGCCCCGCCTCGGAGTCAGACTCCCAGGCCTCGCGAGACCGGAGGGGTCCCAGCAGGACCCTACTGATTCGCGTCACCTCTCTCCCCACCAGAGCGCCCGCCGCAATGGCCCCCGGTAAGCCGGAGCGCCGTCGCTCTTCCAAGCAGCCGCCGAGCTCACGTCCTGCTGCTGAAGGGTCTCTCCTCCAACGCAAGCAGGACTGCATCGCAGCTTTCAAGCAAGCGGGGTCTGACCGCCCCACGGCCGCATACAACGGGCTCGCCGAGCTGAACGCGGACGAGCTGCAGGCCACGTACGACATGCACAAGACCAACACAAAGAAGCTCGGCAGTGCCTTGATCCGCATGTGCGCCGCCAACCAGATCAGCTACACGCTGGATCACCACCAGCGCAGCAAGCCTAAGCGCATTGGTGGTGACACATCACACCCACCAGCTGCGTCCGCACGTCTTCAGGCTGCGGACGCCCAATTCATTGCCTTGGACCCGGCCTTTTGGAAGGTCCCAGTCCTTGCCGAACCCACATCACTTGACGACGGCAAGACGTACAAGCCCAGTATCAGCCTCCACGACTACGAGAGCGGTGAACGGCTGCTGCAACACCACCTCGAGCAGGGTAAGCGTACCACGGGTCAGCTTGCGATTGCTGTCATGGGCCCAAAAAACGATAACTACGTCGGTACCGAGCTCGCCGTCCCCGTGCTGAAGCGTCACCCCAAGGCGCCCAAAGTGGTCCACACGCACGTCCCCGTGACCGTGTACCAGCTGGGCACCAAGGAAGTCGCCTGCACGGAAAAAGTAGCCGTCGCCACCATCGATCCTGCCGACCACGTATGCTGGATTCGGGTGACCATACATGAAACCGAGGCCATCGCCGCAGTCCCCTCCATGCATCAGGCCTTCGAGGATCAGTTCTCGGGAGGTGCCCCCGTGAACGGTGGTCCACGCGCCAAGGGTCCTTTCCGAAGGGACTCCGCTCCACAGGACAAGGCGCGCCAAAACCAAAAGCACAGGGAGTCCAAGAAAGACGCTCGCCGCCAGGAGCTCGATAGTCAGCTCCAGGACACCTTCAAGGCCCTCTTCCACGGCAACTTTAAAGCCGTCACCATCCTCGAACCCTGCAAAAGCCTAGGCAGGTATGGATCGGGCGTCGGAAAGAGGTCCCTGGCTGCCACCTTCGGCGTCAGTCTTCAAGCGGTTGACAAGGTCTTGGCGGGTTCAGGGCAACTCGGCGCCACCTACGACCTCAGCAACGTAGGTGCAGACGAGCCCACTGCAGACAAGTACCAGACCGTGTGGTTCCCTGAGGACCAGCCCATCACGATGGCAGATGCGTTCCAGAAGTCGGTGGATTTCAAGGCCCTAGGAGTCGTCAGGCACGGCAAGTCAGGCTTATTGGGGATCCGTGTTGCACGAGGGTCAGACGCCGCCAAGGCTGCTGCCGTCAGCATCCGCGGCTGCGAAGCCACCCTCGCCAAGACGCGATACCGCATCACTGGCATTGCGGCACGCCACGCCACGCTGACCCAGCTCGCTAAGACTCTCACGGGCCCGTCCGTCAAATGGGACTGTGAGGTCTACCACACCGCCTGGGACCCAGCCACTTCGGCTCAGTTTGCCTTAGTGCGCGCCCATCGTCCCCCACCCACATATACGGTACAGGTCGCAGGGTGCCCCATCCCGTGGAGCATCACCGAGGCCCCGCTGGCTGAGGTGGCGCCGAAGAGGGACAACGTTACCATTGTCACCCCTACCACTATCACAGAGCCTGTGACGCCGCCAGCCCGTGGTGGCGGCTTCAGCCCCGCCACTGGCACACTACTCACCAAAGCGGCCCAGAGCCCTTACCTCCACGACCTCATGACTGCCACGCCCAAAGGCAAGGGCGTCGCACCGCTCCTGATACCCAAGGAGGAGCCTTTAGCCAAGCGCCACCGATCCTCCAGTGGGAAACGCGACGCCACGCCGCACGCAAGATCACACGGCGCCCCAGGCCGCAGCTCCTCTGCACCCCCGCACGGCACGGATGGAGCTGCCGAGCGGACGGCCGTCCAAGGATCAGGTGGTCATGACCCGCAGCTTGGCACGGTGGCATCTGAAGGCGGGGGCCACACGGAAGGGGACGCTGCCACAGCCGCCGAGGTACCAGGCGACGCTGACGACGTCGAGATCCTCTCATCAGGTGATGAATTCAGCGTGGCATCTCGCGAACTCAACACCTTCGGCGAACGCTTCGCAACGGCCCCTAAACTGCCAGATGCCGCCACGACCCGCATCCAACACATGGAACAACAGCACGAGCTGCTTGCCAACACGGTGGATAACATGCAGGTTCAGCTTGCGGGCGTTCTCTCATCCCAGGCCACACTCACGGAGCACGTTTCAGGTTTGGAACGAGGGCTTGCCACCGTCGTCACCCAGCAACAGACGGCAACCACCGAAGCTGCTGCACTGCGTGGCGACATCCAGGCCCTCCTCGGGCACCTCACGGGGGGCACCATCCACCTGCCACAGGTGGCCACTCTCGAAACAAAAAAGGAGGAAGCTGCATCAGTTGCCGATCCCGTGGCTGTCTGCGGGTGGATTGACCAGCCAGGCCAGGTCACCCCAGGGACGGGGCCCCCAGGGGCTGACAAAGGCAAAGACAAGGGTCGGGTCACTCAGGAACCCTATTGAAGGTGCCTCAGAGAGCCTGCCTCAGCCCTCCGAGGAAGCGCCTTCAGAGGCATCTCTTCTCTCTTCGCGTCGTATCTCTTTCTTGTCATATCATGTCAGTTTTGGCAGCAGCACGAGCAAGCTATCTGGTGTAGGGACACCTGTCATCTTGCTGGGGGTGTGTTTGTTGCAATGTACATGAGCATGCAGGGGTATCTGAGGATGCGTGCTGACATGCAGCTTTTGGCTCATCGCTCGCGCCGCCCGCCAGGCCTCGCCATCATGTGGCGCCTTGCCTGCAGCCTGGCCCTCCCCTCGCTCGCTGGAGCACACCCGTCTTCAGGCGGTGCGCCCCAGCATGGAGGTGAGGTTTTCCTGCGACACGCTGAACGTGGGACTCTTTTCTACCTTTACGATGACAGCATCTACAAGTACGATCACTGCACCATTTTGGACCCGATCGTGAACAGCACCGTAGCCGCGGGTCCGTGCGGCAACGGACCGCTGGGCGCCATCGTGAGCGCATACACGCCCTTGTCAACTACGACACATGCATCGAAATCCACCCCCAGCGTGGCCTCGACTGCGGTGCAGCAGATCCTTGACGGGGACGTTGATATAGGCCAGGCACACAGTGGCGGCTTCAGCCCCGCTGTCGTGCCCCGCTATTGCCCCACGGGTCTCACCACCCCCCTGTGCGCTAGGGGCGAACCCGAGGAGGACCCTGCTTTCTGGCACCTGATGATGATCCGTGCCCGCCTCATACCGTGTGCTGCGGCGTGGGCACCAGGTGAGGACCACCAGGACGTGTTCTGGGCATGGCTCGAGGACTGCGTCCCGTACATCCTGGCGACGCTTCATCTGCCACAGTACGATCACCTCTTCCAGGAGGATTCTGAGGACACAACCGACGCCCTGCGCCAGCTCACCGCGCTCGACATGTGCGAGGACATCTGGTATAGAGCGGGCCTCGACAGACAGCGCACAAACCGCAACCTCACTCTTATCCAAGGCAGCCGCGAGTATTCCACCCGTTACTTTGGCCTCCTTCTGGAATACCAGGGTGCTCGCGCCCAGCTTGTCGGCCCAGAAGCTTTCACGGCACCTTTGCCGCCATACCTCTCACGGGCCCACGCCTTACTACCAAGAGGCCTTCCCCCACCCGACCAAGACGCCCTGGCGTACCTCGCCGATGCGATCCTGCACCACCCGACAGACATGCAGCCGCTTGTGGAGGCAGAGCTCGCCGCGGCACCGATGGAACCGCCTAACCCACCACCGCCAGCTGGCCTCGCCCAGAACGCCACGGGTGGTCAGGCCGCAGACGACCCCGTACCATGGTTGCTTCAGCACATCGCGGCCAGCGACATCAGCGACACACCCCTGGACTCATTCCACGCGTCGGACGATATCAGCAACATATCCCTGGGCTCGGTCCACGTGGACGATAGCCAGGACGACATGGAAACCCAGGATCGCGACGGTACAACACCACCAGGCGACACGGCCCAGCGTGACCGCGACAGTGAACCCCACTTAGGGCACACCTCGTCGCACAGCAGTCCGCCCCACAACTCGGCTCAGGCCGACCCCTGCGCACAGCTCAACGACGCTGAAGGCGTCACTGCCGCCGACGCGACAAGCCATACCACTGCATCGCCAGCTCATGCCAGTCCGTGCAGTGGCGGCTTCAGCCCCGCTGCAGCACTGGCTAGACCTGGACATCCCCAGACCGCAGGTGGCAGCACCACGCCCCACACCTCTGTACACCGTGACAACGTGACTGACTCCAACCCCAGTGTCATTGGCCACTGGCAGGCCGACATCGACAACGCCCCCATTGATGATGAGTACCCAGATGCCAGCGGTTCCCACGAGCCCCAGCACAGCGCAGCGGCATCACGACATTGTGGCTGCCTCATCTGCCTCTTCGTGGCCACGTACGCCATCGTGATAGCAATGCCGTACAAGGACCAGATCGATGGGTACTTGCCGACACCGAGCCGAGACCCCAGCTACCGACAACGACGACGACGCAAAGCGACGGCACCAGGCCCATCGGTGCCCACCACATCCCGACGCACAACGACATACAACGTCACGTCCGCATTGTGGGCCACTCTCAAATGGACCAGCGTCAAACTCAGAGATAGCGTCTCGGGCGGAGCCACCGCAGTCGGGGTCGGCCTCGGGGGTGTCCTGAAATGGGCCAGCGGCAAGCTCGGGGCTATTGCCACGGGTGGAGTCGTGTGTGGTCTTCTACTCGTCAGTGCCAAACTTCTTGCCCAGGGAGCTGTCGGACACGTAGGAGCCCGCATCTGTGCGCGGGCCCTGGACTCATCCACAGCCCAGTGGTGCCTCCGCTGTTGCCAACCGAGCAGGAGGCCGCGTGATGAGGCCACATACAAAATGCCGTGCACGCTCGCCGACGAACACGACGACCAGCACGTGCACGCACTCCGACATCCGCTGCTGCAGGAACACTACGCCGCAGCAGTTGCCGCCGCAGTCGCCGATGTCACTACCGCCACCACCGCCGCCATCGTCGAAGTCACTGCCGCCGTATCGCGAGCCTCGTCTGTCACACCAAGATCGACCAGCCCGTCTCCACGAGACGGCTCCAAGAGCGGCGCGGCATTCGGTAACCTACCGACTAACGAGGATGCCACAGCACACGGCAGCGACACCGAGGCAAGGGAAACGCGTGAGCGCACCCACGATAGCCCGTGGTCCATCTTCCGACATGCTGATGCTCGTGGTTCCTCCCCCGACGCGGACACCCAACCACCACGACGGCGAGCACGCTATGCATCACCCGACAGGCCCCAGGCGCCTTCAGGCCCTGGTATGCCTTACACAGCCCTCAAGCCACCGACACGCAACTTACGCAACACTATCCAGCGCGACCCAGCGGTCCCCGTGCCGCCGAAGAGCATACTTAACGCCCTGTATCAAAACGGCTTTGCGCTAGGTAACAGTGGCGTGTCTACAGAGGACATCAAAGACGCTCTGCGACTCCACGACCATCCTCGATTTACTCATGATCCAACACTCCAAGCGCTGGGGCCGTGGACGGACATCATGCAGAGGCCCCCGAACCGCCTCACTTGGGTGCTGGAAGACTCGGGCGGGAACTCAGGCGAGACAATCTTCCCATACCTCACGTGGGACCTCCGCCAACCCACCACCGACGCGCCCACTGTCTTCTGGCATGGGACCCGCGGCGACCTTGCGGCCCGTCTTGCTGCCAGTGGAGGGCACCTCTTGCCAGGTCCCCGCCGTGAAGCGAAGGGCCGAACTGGCACCAACGTTGGCCGCACGTACGCGAGCGTGCACCCTTCGCTGGCCGCGTGGTACGCAATGCCGCCCCACCCGCCCTACAGTCTCGAAGACGACACCCTCGCGTGGGGACCCATCGCACTCTGGATGTGCGAGGCCACCCAACCACCGCGCGGGGAAAACAGGCACAACTTCGTGAAAGGGGAGGCCCACGGAGCGCGCCTCATTTACCCTCGGGTCCTGAGCCTCCTCATCCGCATGGACTGGTGCGCCCCCACAGAAGCTGCTTCCAGGTGCCGTGCCCTACCACACGCCTATGGCATGGGCGACTGCGCGCACGCCCTTCACATCGCTGGCTACGATCATCCAGATCTCCGTGAGGCGGCTGAAGCTCACGACCAGGAAGCTAGCACCAGGCGCAGACCAGCCATCGCGGCAGCGTGGCCACCGCCGCAGGCACTATACTCGCCAGAGGCAGCGCGAGTATGGGCCAAACAGCACTACGACACGGAAGCAGCCACCAGGGATGACCCTAACCAGCCCCGCCCACGCGTCTCGCTTCACATGCTCCAGCTGGACCCGAAACCACTCATCGACCTGGTGTACACTGGCTTGCAAGCTGTCCCCGTGCGGGGGCATCCTGACGCACGCGGGTCGCGCCCCAGCGGCTCCAGCCCTGGGGCCGCGTCGGGCCCACCACGCACTTACAAGTCAGGCACAGCCCTGGCGCACAGTCCAGACCGCTCATCGACGTCATCAGGAGCCGACGAACGCCGTACGCCTTCCCTCATCAGCGCGGCCGCCGCCCTCGCCCGAGGCCGTGCCCGCCCACGGCGATCTGCCTCTCGCTCGTCACGACAGAGTGGCGGGAACTCCACCTCAGACAACAGTGGCATCGAGACGTGGGAGCACATTGTGACGGAAGAGGAGCCGACTGCCTACCACGTCCTCGCCTACCACGTCCGTGATGTGCGGACCCGTGTCAATGCCCCTGGCATCGAGGTCTGGCTTGACCCTGGTGATCACCACGACGGTGCCTACTTACCGTGGGGGACGACAGTCATGGGCCACCGCGTTATTGACCCTGCGGTGGCGGGGCGGGACGGCTGGGTCATCCTCCACCACGACCACGGCGACACCACTACTAAGCTCTGGGCACCGACCCAAGTCCACGTCAAAGCGGACGACACCTGGCGCACCGTCATGGTACCAGCGGACATGGGGCCCCAGTGGATCAGGTGCCATGCCGAGGACGCTCGCCTCCCCGCCGAGGTTGTCCGCACTACAGGCCAATCCTGGTTTGCTGACGTCTGGCCCTTGTGGGATCGCCCGCGACCCCACCCAGACGACCCAGGCACAAACGAGCATGCGCTCCCGCCTTTACCAGGACGCTGGTCTTGCCTACAGTGTCGATTCCAATGCTGTCAGTACTGTGCGGCTCGCCGCAACACGCAGCTCGGCACCTCGGGCCAACCAACGTGCCCAGACTGCGCCCGCAGCGGACTGCGTACACTCATGGACTGGTCCACGGACTACTCGTGCAACAGTTGGACGTGTGCATACAGCACCAACAACAGGGACTCCGACACATGCTGCCTGTCCAGCAGGTGCCCCCATCCCCCCAGTCCACACAGCCTGCTCGACGTCCGTGCCACAGGGATGCCGCCGCACATCCTTGCCCGCCAATTCGGCAACGCGCCAGCCCTCCACGACCTTAAGGAACCCCCCCGAGCGCCTTCAGGCCCCGGGGGGGAACCTCCACAACCAGGGCAAGCAGGTTACCAGGGTCAATGGTACTTCCCACCGCAGCCGCGGCGCGTCCCCAGGCAGGGACTGCCTGACGGCACAAGGCGGCCACCTGGATTCACAGGAACGGGGATGCCCGAAGAACCTTTCCCCGACCAACCTCTTTGGAGGGAAGGCTACGTGCTCTTCAGTCCCCACCAGGCCCTCAAGGAGGAATTCACCTTCAACAAGACGGTCCGCCGACCCTACTCCCTAGCCATCACCAACATGTACAGGGACCGTGTCACGGTCAGGACCGTCTGCGAGTCGATCGCCGAGCGCATCCACACTACCCGCACCCGCTGGCGAGACGTGGTACTGTACTGGGACGCCGAGGGTGGTCCTGGGCCTCAAGCCCTCGACTACGACATGCGACTCTGCGACGCCATGGTGAGCCGTGCCACGACCGAAGCCGAGCTAAACCACGACCGCAGCAACCGTGGTAGTTTCTGCCTCTATGGACCAGCGCACCAGCGAGCCGTCAACATCACGGCGATCTCCGAGCCGCAGAACATCGACTACATGGAGCATGTGCGGCGATACTCACCCGTAGGGGGGACCTACCCTGACCACGCCTTCGAGCACGTCTATCGGGGCTGGCAGCGGCCCGACGTGCCCACCATCCTCCCCGACACCCGTCCCCTCTCGAGAGCCGACTGGCAGCGACACCAACAGCACCAGCAGCGCATTCAGCAGCGGGACCAACGTGACGCAGGACAGCAGGGCACGCCACGCTACCGCTCCCCCGCGCGAGTCCCGACAGGCGGTAACACGGCCTACGACGGGGTTGCCGCCTACTACCGTGGCCCCATAGGTGCCAGGCCCGCGGCTGCTGGAGCAGCCGCCTCCAGCTACGGCCACGCCCCCCACGCCAGGGTACACCCAGCGGTCATCGGCTACCCGCGTGCACCCGTGCAGGCCCTCCCAAGGGCCACCTCGCCAGTGCCAGGGTCCACGCGCGCCTGGGGCCTTTACTCAGGCCGACATGATGGCACCTCCAGCAACCAGCCCGCAGTGATAACCCCTGCGGCTTCAGCCCAGGGGGCTGCAACAAACCGTGGCAGGACTGGGCGCCCCGAAGGATGGCGTGATGCGAACGTGCGCGCTTGGCAACCGCGCCAGCACACGCCCCCGCCAAACGTGGCTGCAGCACTGCGCCCTGCCCAGGCAAAACCTGCCCCACCTGAGCGGGAGAGGCAGCCGCTTACCCCGCTCGTCCTCACGCACATCCAGGCGCATCACAGCGCCTCCCCGCGGCACAGCGAGGGAAGCGCCCACCACGTCAGCCCCCGCCCCGACGCTGTCGACCCTGACCAGGCCACAGCCACGGCGGAGGGCGGCACAAGCGCCTCTCGCCAGCCCAGCCCATCACCCTGCGCGGCGCCGATCCGATCCCCGAGCAGGGCGGATTCCGAGCGCGCTAATGCCCAGGCGACCTCGCCACGCGACCGCCACACGGGCGGGCGCGTCCCGCGCAGCAGGACCTGCAGCCGCCACAGTTCACGCAAGGCCCCAGGGAGCTCCACGAGCTCGCCGCCTCGCGAGACTCAGGCTGATGGCCGAGCCCCCGAAGTGGTGCCACGCTTCGGAGCCAGCGTCATCGAACCTGGCCAGGTCGACCTCGAGCCGACGCCGTCCACGGACCACGAGCCGCCGCTGCCCACCCGCGTGATCGTCCCCATCGACGAGGCGCCAACCTTCGACCCGTTCAAGAACAAGTACCGTGTCAAGAACCTTGTGGCGGGTTTCGGCGGTGGCTCACCGCTCTCACCTCAGAGTCGGGGCGGAGCCCCCGCCACCTCAGCCGCTGCCGCGGCAGCGGCGGCCCCGCGGGGAATCAGCCCTGTCCGCAACGTGGGCCTCACGGCAGCGGGCATGGACGAGGCCCAGCGCCAGGCCTCCGACCGTGCTGCTGGAGCTGTTCCACCAGATGCTGCTCATCAAGATACTGACGGGGCGGGCGCGCCACCGCAGGACGGACCAGCGGTGTCGCGTGCGCAGTATATGCGCGTGCGTTGTGCCGCTGCCGCGCCTAGCCGCCGCCGCTGGTTCGCTTTTGCTTTTGTGTTCGGCAGGACGGATCGAGGAGTCGCCTCCCTCTCCCTCTGCTGCCGTCTCACCTCTCCTCCCCTCGTCCCCTATGGTACAGGAGTGAGGAGGATTTTTCGAGACAGTTTTACTGACGTTTATGAACCCCCCCTGGCGCAGTGCCGACCGTGTCCCGCCTATACTTCTGGCCTGACGGCGGCTTCAGCCCCGGTCAAGCTAATCCATAGGAACGCCATGAGCTCCTACTGTGGCCAAGCCTTCTACCTGGGCGAGGGTCAGGCTGACCTTCACCGTGCGGGGCGTGCAAACCCCAGCTCCACCGATGGAGACGGGCCAGGTCGCTCCATACACCTCGTCAGCCTTAACATCACCAGTCTCTCAGCGAATTGGCCAACCATCACCGCTCTTGGTGTCGACCACAACGCCGCAGTCATAGCACTGCAGGAGACCCGACATGCCAAGCCGACCAGACAAGCCATCGCTACCAGCGCCGCCAATCCACTCCACGGAGGATACCACGCCAGTCTTGGACCTGACCTGGATCTGGCGCGAGCCCAGCGCAGAGCTGCCCACGGCGGCACAGACCACACCGTCGTGGGCAACACTGGCGCCTCGGGAGGGGTCGCCATCCTCTCTAAGGATGCCATTGTCGACTCCACTGTCGACGACAATGCGCCCTGTATCGTCGCCCTCAAGGCCAAGAAAAGATGGCACGAGGTCTTTCTCCCGCTCTGCACTCAACACCGCCGCAGGCGGCGACGAAACAACCACGGGCCCGCGGGGATCTACATAGCGAGCCTCTACGGGATTGCTGGAGGAGACAGCACAGCTCTTTTTCGGCTCGCTGACTGCGCCGCCGCTAGGGTCGGCTCAGCCCCCTATTTCATCTGCATGGACGCCAATACGAACATCGATGACAATCCACACCTTCTGCACATGTTGCAGCACGGATGGTTCAACGTCGCTGAGGGCACACCAGACCACACCATGCACACATACGGCAATATCCCTGACTGGGACCGCGTCACCAAGTGCCCCCGCACTTCGCGCATCGATTATATCATTGCCAACCAAGCGGCGCGATCCCTTGTCACCGACTTCTGCTATCTACGCGACTTGCCAGCGAAGTCTCATGTTGGCCTGCAGGTCACGCTTGACCTCAGTCGCCTCGACCATACGGCCCGACGTCTTCTTGCCCCCACGCCCTACCCTCCCGACGATGGAGCTCATGAGGGTCACGAGCTGCAGGCACTAGGGACCCTCATCGCTGGGCGATATCAGGACCGCATGGAACAGGCCGACACACGCGACGACGTGGAGCGCATGTTCGCCCTGGCTAACGAGGCCAGTCATGAGTACCATCTCACCCGTCTGCGCGACCTGCCACCTCCACCGCCCGACCACCCAAAAAAGAAGCCCCCCACCATGCACGGGCTCACGCCCACGTTCGAAGAGCGACCAGTTGTCCCCCGCGCCTTCCCCACCTACGGAGCTTCCACGATACACATGAACCGACTGCGCAAGCTCCATCGGCAACTCTGTGAGCTTCGTTTCATCGGACAGCACCATCATTTAGATTGCCGTGCCATCCCGCCGTACCTCGCGCAGCGCATCGACTGCACGTGGACCGCGGCCCGCCTCCTATGCCACAAGCTGCGCCCCACGGTTCTCCTGACTTCCCCGAGGCCTGGACCCCCGACGAGCCAGCACCTCACGGAGAGCACCTTGACGTTTTGATCCAACACCTCGACTTAGAGCTGGCGCGACGTGCGAACCGTGCCAAAGCTGAACGCATCAAGATATGGGCTGAGGGCGTCCGCGAGCCAAGCGGGCGAAAGGCGGCCATATACGCACGGGCTGCTGACAGCTCGCCCACGGCGTATCTCCGCACGCCTACCACACCTGACGATACGCAACTCCACTGCGACACCAACGCCTTTAAACCTGACGAAGCTAGCACGGACGACAGCGACGCTGACACCGAAGCTGGCGGCTTCAGCCCCAGCGACGGTAGTTCGCCCGACACGGACAACGACGAAGACCACACTCGTGAACCACCACCTGCGCAAGTCCCCGACATTCTCCCTGCCAACGCCATTGTTGCTAACACCAAGGACATGCTTAAGCTCATGGTCGACACCTGGGAGCCCATCTTGGGCAGGTACCGTGCCCGTGCTGGACATGACGCCGAAGCCATGCCGACGTGGGCTGACTTCTACGACGAGTACCGACAAGAGCTGCCTACGCCATCACCAGCTACCCCTTTCCACCTCACCGACGACCAACTCATCCACTTTATTCGCACCCGTTCACCGCGCCGCGCGGGGGGTCTGGACGGCTGGACTACTAAGGAGGCTAAGGAGTTACCCGACGACATTCTTCGCCTCTTTGCCAGCGTCTTACGCGCTATGCAACGCACTGGCACCATCCCAGAACCCCTCCTCCATGTGCCAAACCCGTGCCTCCGAAAAGGCCGAGGCGAACTCCCAACGGACCAACGACTTCTCTCGGTGCTTTCCGTTTGGATGTATGCGTGGGAAGCGCCAGCTTACCGCAGCCTCACGGACTGGCGGAAAGGATGGACCCACGCCACGAGTTTTGGCGCTGTCCCCAAAGCTACCATTGGGGACGTCAGCACCTCTCTTGCCCTGCGCATCGAACACGCCAGGGCCTTACTCCTCCCCTTAGCTGGGGCTGCCCTGGACCGACAGAAGTGTTTCGACTACCTCATCACGGACATCTGCCTTAACCTTGCGCTCCACGCGGGGTGCCCCCAAGACATCGTTACTGTCCGCAGAAACTTCTACAGTCGTCACAAACGCTACATCCGCATGAACGGTGCGTACTCTAAGGAACTGGCCAGGACAAACGGTCACCTCCAGGGAAGCTCTTGGTCCCTGGACGACATTAAGCTGCTCATGTGTGTGTGGACCAAGAGACAGCATCGATACGTTCCGCGATCACTCAGCACTACCTTTGTTGACGACAGCAACTCCACTACTCACACCGCGCCTGAGTTGCAGAAATCTCTTGATGAAACCGCCAAGTTTGATCGATTTTCTGGTCAACGCATTCACCCTGGCAAAGTGGCGGGGTGGGCGCTCACCGACGAGCTTCACACCGCCGTTACCCAGCTCACTCTGGCGGAACGGCCCTTACGCGTGGTCGACTCCTTCAAGCTCGTCGGGAGTTACATCAACGCCGAGGCAGCGCCGGCTCCAGCCGCGCTTAACCTCACGGCCACCGCTGACGCCCGTGTTCGCAGGGCGACTAGTCGCCTGCCGCGCATTGGCAAGCTCCCATCACCGATGCTTATTAAGGCGCGGCACGCCCGTTCCCTTGCTGCCAGCGTCTGTACCACGGGCACCGACATTCAAGCCCCATCAGGCCCCGTCAAAACTGCCTACAACCATGCCCTTAAGGCGGCTATCCGCCCCAAGGGAAACAGGTGGGTCGAGTTTTGGACTCTCATGGCCGTGTGCGTCCCAGGACACGCCCTGGAGATTGACGCCATTACGCAGCGTGAAGTCTTCCTGTGTCTGCGGCGACAGGTTAACCGCGACGCTACTCTCTGCGGTCTCGTCAGGGATCTCCAACACCATGTCCAGACCCTATTCGGGGGAGGACCTGTCGGACGACTTGTCCAGACGCTTCAGCAGCTCCGTTGGACCTGGCCCACATTTGGCATCATGTACGACGACTGGGGCTGTCAGATCAGTTGGCTGAACTTACCCCAAAACGCCTTCCTTCACATGCTGCGAGCCTCACAACGCAGAGCCTTTCTGAGAAAGATCAAGCCACGGCGTCATGACCTTGGACACCTGGCCTCTGTCAGACAGGGCCTCGACCTCTTCGCCAGCACGTGGCTCGCCCGAACGAAAGGAGCAGCCAAATGCAATGCCTGGCAGCTGGCGCTCCTCCTGAACTACCTGTCGGGCGGGGACCACACCCAACAGCGACGATCCCGATCAAACACGTCTGCTGACCCCAGCCCCATCTGCCGATACTGCGACGAGGAAGAGGAAACTCAGGAGCACACTGTCCGCGACTGCAAGTGCTGGGCCCGAGAAAGAGTCCCTCTCACCACCCTCATCAGTGACGAGCAGTGGGCCCGTCTTCCGCCGCACACAAGACACTGCGGGCTCTTCGATGAAGACCCAGCCCTCCTCGACCTGCAGGCCGACCTCGCGAGGGACCCGCTACCTCAGCCCATACCGCGGCCCCCACCTGAGGGAGATCCTGCGGCTTCAGCCCAGGACTCCTACACCACCTACCTTGACCACGACACTGGTTGGACATGGGTCTACGCTGCCACGGACGGTGCATGCACCAACCAAGCCATCCCATTGCTTGCACGAGCGGGCTACGGCGTCTACTACGGCATCGACCACCGCATGAACTACAGTGCACGCGTTCACGGCATTACGCAGAACGCACAGCTTGCGGAGACCCTCGCCATTGTCCACCTCACGGCATGTGCTGAACGGCCCGTACACGTTTTCGTGGACAACCAGGCGGTGGTTGATGGGTTCCAAAGGATCATCGACGGACACTCACCACCGCAGGGCACGCACGTGGAGCTCTGGGAAAAGATCCACCGATGCGTCATGGCCAAGCCCAACATGTTCCGCGTCGAGAAAATCGCAAGCCACCTGGGCGACATGGGCATCGACCTCGGGCTCATCGGGCCCATCGCGGAGGAGTTCAATCGTCAGGCTGACGCCCTCGCCACAACGGCGGCACGTACTCATAACCTTCCAGACGACATTGTCGAAGCTGCCAAAACACGACATCGCCAAGCGACCGTGCTTCATGGAGTCGCTGTCGCCATCTACGAGCGTAGACACCGTACACTCCCCCTCCCACACCGCAGGGCTGGGTTCACAGCTGCGGAACTCAACAAAATGGAACCAAATCCCCTGCTGTCTGACCAGGCACCACCCGCGGCTGGACCAGACATCCCACAGAACCCGGACGAGCTCTGGGCCGAGGCCCAACGGGCGATATTCGACGAACAGGAGGACGACCCGTTCGGCTTTGGTGGGGGCCTGGACTTCCTGGGCGACGGGCCAGCCAGCGCCAACCCTGCCCGTCGGGCACCCGCACGGCGCCCCCGACTCCGCCATTGAGAGCGGCAGCGCACCCACATGACAACGCCGCTCATTTTCAAGACGCTGACGAACAGGAGGATGACCTGTTCAGCTTCGGTGGGGGATCGGACGCTTTGGACGACGGACCAGCCAGCGAAAACCCTGCCCCGTCGGGCAACCTCTCGATCCCTACTGCGACTCCGTCCCCGAGAGCGACATCGCCCACATACGATGATATCGGCCACCGCCAAGACGCCGACCACGACCTGGGTGACCCCCGCGGACTGAGTGGCATGGAGGACGCACCGCCGATACCACACGCTGCCGACCATGCCGCCCTACCGAGACGCCAACCTTCTACGCGACCGACCTCAGAGCCCTTGCACGGCATCATGACTGGTCCCACCGCGCAAACCACTCCGCCCCCCCACCGCCGGCAGCCCGCGGGGGCGGCTTCAGCCCCCCCGCAGGGCACTAAACCAGACAGGCCCTCGTGCCCCGTCCACGCTTCCATCGTTGCTGAGCGAGAGGAAGCGGCTCTCCCGACCTCTCGGGGCGTGGCCCTAGCGGCTCCAGCCCTGGGGTCGCGTGTGCCCCTCCAGTCACCCTTCAAGGGTGACGGACGACAGCGTACAGGGTGCCGCACTACGCTAGTCCACCATTTGGACAGGCGTACCGAGGACCTCGCCTCTGTCTCGAGGCTCTCGGCTGCTGGCACTGAGCAGCCACCCCTCACCGACCGCGAAACCGAGCTGTCACAGGCTATGGCTGCTCTCCAGCAGAGGTGCTTAGCTCTCGCCGCGGACCTCGCCGCCGCCCAAGCTCGTCAAGGCCCTCTACTCCAGCGCCTCCACAGCGCTGGGCGAGCCTTTGCCGAGCTGCTCACGGCCTCGCCCGATGGTGCCGTGCCGTCACTCACCATCCAAGCTATGCTGTCATCGTTCCGCGGCGCTCCACCTGGTGCCCCGCGCTAATCTCCTCCTTTCTGCCTGCCCGTGTGTACGCGTGGCTCCGCGTCCACGGTGTCAGGGCGCGGGGGCGGGGGGTGCCCCGTCACTGCGCGCCGCTTAGCGGCCAAGCGCCCAACTGGCGGTCTGCCAAGCCGCCTAGCCACGTGTCAGCACGTCGCCTTTCTTGTTGGGGCCTATTTCCTCACGCGGTCTGACAGGTGAGATCATCATCGTCTGTCCGCCGTCTGTAGCGTCTGTCGCACTGCGCCGGGGGAGGGGGTTTTTGTTGCCCGCCCTCGTATCTAAAGGCTGCACCGCCGCAAATAGTGCATGCGAGTTGTCGCACCGCAGTGCGCCTCGCGGACGGACCCTGGTCCGCCTACTTGTCCGATCTCTCTCTCTCTCTCTCTCTCTCTCTCTCTCTCTCTCTCTCTCTCTCGCTTTTCCGCTATCTCTTCCACGAGGCGCTCCGAGCTGCTCTGGGAGCCCTCGGTGGGCCTCGGCGATCGCTCGGGGCCGCCGCCCACGTTCACGCTCCGAACGGCTCGAAAGAGAAAAACTGGAGAAGGCGACAAGAGTGCTGCATCTACTAACTCAATATAGGCAGGAGCATTCGATCTGGCGACTCCGCGTCTGCACCTGAGACACACAACAAAATCGGGACGAGGCCGTTCTGAGTGCGCGCAAGCGCACAGTAAGCGAGAATGTTACACAGCGTAGCGGGCCAAACCCCGGGCGCGTCGAACCTCCTGGTGGCCCGCCCCGCGGCCACTCGTAAACCCGCCCCGTGGCCACTCACGGGCGCGTCGGTGCCGCAAGAAAGCGTGAACTGACCAAGGAACCGCAAACTGAGAACCGTGCGGGGCACGGCGCGGCAATGCCAACGCCAACAATGGCCACCGCCACCGACGCGGCAATGCCAACGCCAAGGTGGCGCGCCCTACTCAGTGCAGGGCACGCAGCTGAGATGGACGGAACTCCAAGCGCTCGGTCGCGAAGAGGCACATCGGGTTGGCGCCAGCCGTGGAGATGGGCTCCAGCTTCTTGTCCATACCGGCTTCTTTCAGGTGGACCTCGAAGGCAGGCCGCAGCAAACCCGCGATCTCGCACTTCTTCTTCTTCTTCGCGACTTCCTCAGACGACGGAAGCCAAGTGCACATGGAGAGATTCGAGAAGCCCTGGAAGTCGGAGCCAACGGCATCCTCCGTGGTTCTCGCGGCGGGCACCCAATAGACTTGGACGGCCCCAGGCGCCACGGTGACGTCGCTGGCTTTGCGCGAAATTGCATGGCCCCACAGCTTCACATTGAGTCCTAGCTCTGCCTCGATGTTCTTGAGCGTCTTCATTTTCGGTTCGACGGCGGTTGCCCCTGCCCCTTTCACGAGCACGAAATTACCGTTGGCCGTTTTCGGCGCGTCGCCCTTGTAGTTGGTGGTCCTGGTAAAAGCCCATGCCTTCGCCTGTTCTTCTTCCGCGAGGTCTCCTTGCGCAGTTGAGAAGAACTTCCCTGCCCCGCCCTTCCAGACGCATGTGCCTGGCGGGAGCGCCACGCTCTGCGGTCCATACGCCTCGAGCCACAGGCGGAACGGCGGATATGCGGCCTGCGTCTTGGTCAGGACGAGGCGAATCTTGTCGCTCACGTTGCGCTGCGCAGCCACTTCTTCGCCGAACGAGTTTTTCAGCTCATCGCGACTGGCAGCGTAGGTGCCAACGGCAACCTTCTCATCGCCGCGTTCACTGTCCTGTGCCAACGGCAAGCTGCCAGGGGGCGCTTCCTTGTCCTTGTCGGCACCCCCTGGCCCCTCCCCCGTCCTTTGTTTTTTTTCGGGGGGCTGCCGTCTGGGCCAGGTTGTTCTGGCGCATGCGGGAACTCCATGCGCAAATCTGCAAATTTAGCACGCATCTCCTCGTTCATGGTGCAACGGTAATGCTTTGCAAGTTGCTCGTCGCTCGGGATCGCGAGCTCCCCCCGCGGGTTCAATGTCAGAATTTTCAACGGTTCCGAGAGCATCGATTGGACCATCCTCTTTCCTTTGTTCGGCTTCTCACCTGGGTCTGGCACGAGCGTGCGATGCTCGAGAGTCAGCTGTTTGGACAAGTACAAGTTGGCCACGAGGGAAAATGTCTGCGCACGGGCGATGTCGCACAACCCACGTTGGAACTCTTTACCGATGTAGCACACGCGGATGCCGTCCTCCATCGCCGCCTTTGACACCTTGGCGCGCACCGCAGCACATGCCAAGGTCCCAACGCCCATGAGGGATCGTGGACGATGATGTATTTTTTCCTGGCGCTGTGCTCGATGATGTCGGCCAGCCAAGCGGCGTGGAAAGATTCGCTCACTTGGGTCTTCCGGGACCGCGTGCGCGCGTTCTTCGTGGCTGGATCAACCTCCCATGCGTAACCGTCCACCATTGCTCTGCGAGCGCCCGCGGCTGCCTTCCTCGCGCAGCTCACCGCGTCGGGCATCGCAATGTTCCCGTAGATGCCGCTGGATAGCAGCGCGGTGGAGAGGAGCTCCTCGTCGACGTCCTGCCTGGGCGCGATCACGAGAGCTTGAACTGTTCAAGTGGAATTCGCCAGGGTGAAGCTCACGCGTTTGAGGAAACGCAATTCCTTGTCATCGGCGCGCTTCGACAGGAGAACGTCTTCGACTTCGAAGTGGTCCCACGTGAGCTGCGCGGTGAGCTCGGTGTTCGTGGTGGCCATGTTCTCCAGGCTGAGGAGTTCTGGTAACTCGCCGTCACCGTCGACATCGTTGAACTCATCGTCCAAATCCTGGTCAGGTTCCGCCTCCACGGTTGCCCCCCTTTTCGTCGTGCGCCGCGCGTTCTTCGGCAGCCGGGGGTAGATTACGAAGGCGATGCCCGGGGCTGAATCGAGCGTTGCCCGCATCTGCTCTACGGCGAGCTTTTTCGTAGTGCCCAAGAAGAACAACTGGTACACTGAAATGACCAGGGTCTCCTTTTCCACGAAACTGTAAAACTTCTGGAGGCTTGATATATGCTTCTTCGCGCCAACGGCAGCGTCACGAACGTACTGAAATTTACGACTACTGATGACGCCTGCCTCGATATCCATGTGCACGTCGATGTTTTGCATCTCTTTCTGGACGGCCTGGACGTCCTGGACATGAGCTTTGCGCCTCGCATTCCAACTCTGTTCCAAAGCATCATTGCCCCCCTTCAACTTCCCAGCGGCCTCTTCGAAATTGTGTGCGCCCAAAAGGACAACTGCCATGGGTTGCACCTGATTGATCTGATCTACTTCGTCTCGACTCAAAACTGCCGCGCTACTGCCATTGGCCGCTGCTGTCGCGACCTCGCTCGCCCGCTGCTGCGACGCCGCGAGCGCGCCGACTCGCTGGATAACCCAATCGGTCAACAACTGGAGGTCCGTCACGTCGCCACCTGGCTCCTGCTCCGCCAACGACAGGAGCTCTTGTCGGAAACTGCCATCGCTCACGTCGAGAAGGAATGTCTCGAGGGCCGCGGAATCATATTCGCCGAAGACAACGTGAGGTAATAGTTTGTGCTTCACCCCCACCCACATGCCAACGGCAATGAGGATGTTGTTGAATTTATCCGCCCCCATGCGATTGTTTACAAACGCATCTTTCGCGGAGCATAAAGCACTGTGTAACACTACCGCAAGGGTCTGGCTCTCTGCCGTCGTTTTGCACAAGTCTTGGTACAGATCGTAGGGCGTGTCCACCAGGGACGCCCCGACGACGAAGTATTTGGAGTTCAACAACCCCGCGGTGAAAGGGCACCCATCCCACCCGTCGCGCAAGACAACCTCCAAGATCTTTTCTTTCGTGGACTTCGCTGGCGCTCATGAATCGGACCGCCACTTCCTCGACTGTCCGGCTAATCGCCAGAGCAGGGTTTACCAACGCTTTTTGGCCGTAAAGCTTCAAGATGGCCCGCGCGCGTTCGGGCTTGGGATGCCCGCTTCGGAGCAATTCCGTGCTCAGAAAAATAGGGTCTGACACCGAACGGCTGGCTGACTTTTGCGCCTGCGACGCCGAAAGGTTCGAGCACAAGCGGGGCTCAGCCGCGGCGTGTTTGGTGAAGACCGCGCCGATCCCGGAGAGCGCGTCGCGCACAATATGAGGCATCGAGCCGCGCACGGCGCCGTAAAAGGCCAGGCACGTAAACAGAAAGGCGCAAGTTGAGTTTACATTCGCCCCATCTGCCTACCAGCCAAACATCTTCAAGTTCTGCGGTTTCACTGGGGCTAGATCTAAGCGCCGAGCGAGCAAAGTTAAAGGCGGTTGCGTGGTGAGCAAAGCGATGGCGTCGGACAAGTAGAGGCCGCACGCGGAATAATTCGCAGGCGCGAACGCCAGCATCGCTACGTGTACCTTGCCCTGCCTGTCGGTTCTGGCGGCTTGCAAAAAATTGGCGCAACCGTGCTCAACCTGCTTCCAAGGCACCACGGCGCACATGGCATCAAACCTTTCTTTTTCCGCAGACAGCCCGTGCGAGGCGAGGCCAACCATTCGACGAGCTTCTCGCACAAAGGGCTACCGCTCGCTCCCTTTGCGTCATTAATCTCCTGCAACTGCGATGCCGCTTCCTGAATCCACGAAGACACGGCGCCCATATCAACCATATCTTCTTGTTGCGCGCCGTCGCCAGCGAGCTTGCCAGAGGGGGGCGCGCCAGTGCCAACGGCAACGGGTTCGGGCGGCCCCTCCGGTTTCGCTGTGAAAACAGTTTCCTCTTTCGCTCGCGCTTTAGCTTCGAGATGGACGGTGGCCCCCGCGGGGTCCTCGTCTTCAACAACCTTTGTTGCAATATACTTGCCTGTCGATTGGGGCCAATACCAGACGGACTGCCCTTTCTTCATAGCGGGCAGGGGGGCGCCGGGGCGCGCGCTCGCACGCTCCCGCGCGTCGAGCACACGGGAGCTACGCGCTGGACCTGAAAGGCCATCATCGCTCTTGCTCGCTCTCGCCTCGCCCTTGCTATGCTCTTGCACCCTCTTGCCTCGCCCTGCTGTGTTCTCGCCTCGCATTGCTGCTCTTGCCTCGCTCTTGCCTCGCTCTTGCCCCGCTTTTGCCTCGCTCTTGCCTCGCTCTGCTGCTCTTGCCCCGCTCTTGCCTCGCCGTTGGCGCCGCCCTTTCTGGGCCTCATGCGGGCCCCATCGGGGGCTCGCTGGGTGCCCCTGATTGCAACATCAGGGGCACCCAGCGCAGAGCCCTGCAAGGCCCTGGGGGGTCACATTTATGCGGGCGCGAGTGCACAATGCAACGACCCGCAGTGGCATCAGGGGCGCAGGGACAAGGAGGAGGAGGAGGAAGAGGAGGAGGAGGAGGAGGAGGAGGAGGAGGAGGAGAGGGAGGAGGAGGAGGACGAGGAGAAGAAGGGGGAGGGGGAAGAGGAGGGGAGAGGAGAAGGAGGAGGAGCGGGCGCAGTCAATTCTGCGCCCCGCATCATCAGGGGTGCAAGGAGGAGGAAAGAGGAAGGAGGAGGAGGAGGAGGAGGGGAGGAGGAGGAGGAAGGAGGAGATGAGGCGGGGGAGGAGAGAGGAGAGGGGGAGGAGAGGGGGGGGGGGAGGAGGAAGGAGGGGGAGGGAGGAGGAGGAAGGAGCGAGAGGAGGGTCACATTTACGCGGGCGCGAGTGTGCAATTCTGGCGCCCCGCGACATCAATGGTGGGAGGACAAGGGAGGAGGAGGGGTGAGGAGGAGGAGAGAGGGAGGGGAGGGGAGGAAGTAAGGGAGGAGGAGGAGAAGGGAAGGGGGAGGGGGGGGAGGAGGGAAGGAGGAGGAGAAGGAGGAGGAGAAGGAGGAGGAGGAAGAGGAGGGTCACATTCATGCGGGGGCGAATGACAAATTTTGCGCCCCGCAGTGGCGTCTGGGGTGGGAGGCCCGAGTGCGCCTTGAGCTAAGACGGCAACGCAACATAGAAGAAGACCAGACCAGACCAGACCAGACCAGAGCAGACCAGACCAGACCGAGAATTCCCACCGTTGTTCCTGGAATGTCTGTAGCCTCGTCTTCTCAGGAATGGAAGCGGGGAAACGACGCCCTTCAGCCGATGTGGGAATCGTTTTTTTTTTTTTCCCCACCCCCGTTCCCGAGAAGACGAGGTTACAAACATCCCAGGAACGACGGTGGGAATTCTCGGTATGGTCTGGTCTGGCATGGCCTGGTCTTCTTCTATGTTGCGCTGCCGTTTTGGCTCAAGGAGGCGCATAGTCCAACGGCGGACTTGCGAGTGCGAGTCCGCGCGCATGGAGGCCCGCGCCCTGCCAGCGGCGCAGACAGAAGGGGTCGGAGGCGCATCTCGCCGAGATGCGCCTCCATCCCGTCGAGGCGCATCTCGCCGGGATGGGCTTTCTTTGATTTCGAAGTCACCCGCGGGCCACGGGAAACGCACCCCGCACCCGCTCGAGGGTTTGGAGGCGCATCTCGGCGAGATGCGCCTCGGACCCCTTCTGTCTGCGCCGCTGGCAGGGCGCGGACCTCCACGCACACGGACTCGCAGGCTCGTCTGTCTGCACCGCTGGCAGGTCGAGTACGTCTCTGCGCACAGACACGCGCTCGCAAGCCCGCCACGAGGCTTCGGGGCGCAAATGGCACCGACAGCTGGGTGCGGGGGCGCATCTCCGCGAGATGCGCCTCCGACCCCTTCTGTCTGCGCCGCTAACAGGCTAGAACGGCGCGCATGTCCACGCAAACGGATTGTTTGCGCGGCAACCCAAATGTGGACACATGGGTGGCACGGCCAAAACGCCCCAAGACGCCCCAAAAGACCCCCAAGAGGCCTAAGACGGCCCAAGACGAGAAAGTGTCACATGTGGCGGCTCTCCTCGTCCTCGCCCTCGCCCCCCTCCTTCTCCCCCTCTTCATCCCTCCGCCTCATCCACGCCATCACCATCACCAACATCATCAAGCCTGGAGATGCAACGCGTCACAGGTTAGGACATCCGTGATCCCTCGCGCAAAGACCACCGAGACAGCTGGGCGGGCGCGGCGGCGGGACTTGCCGCAGGCAGCTGGATAAAAAAAGAAGGGAGCAGAGGAGGAAGAGGAGGCGGCCACGGGCGCCACAGAAGCGGACTTCGGGCCACGCGACCCCCGCAGCCGAGGGCCGACGGCCGCGCGCCCAGACGGCCCCCAGCCCCCTGCGGAGGGGAGGGCGCGACTGGCGCGGCACGGCAGCACGGGCACGCTGGCGGGAGTTTACCGGGGGGCGATGAACGGGGCGGCGAACTGGCACAGAAATTGCTGACATTCCTTCTAGAAGCTCTGATCAGAACGCGCCCCGGGACAGGCCCGGGAGTCGACTTTGGACCCTGGGACTAGAACCCCCCCCTCACGCCAAAGAGGCCCCCAAAAAGCCCCCGACGTGACTCCGATCGAATTGCAATGCATCACCGTTGTTGCAAACCAACGCCGACGACTGGCCAACCCTTCTGTCGCCACCCACTCCCACGCCCATGTGCCACCCGCCGACGGCGGCGCGAAAAACACGCACATTCACGCCCGAATAAATGTGACCCTCAGCGGTGCGCACACCTCGAAGTCACATTTACCCGGGCGCGAATGCACAGTTTCTCGCCCCGATGTGGGTTGACTGACGATCCCCATCACCCCCTTCCATCGCTAATTTTGGGCCCGCGGCCCCCGCCCGCCACCCGCCGCCCGCCCCCCGCCGCCGTCGACGTCGACGTCGACGACGACGCCGCAGGATGGATGAGGCCGAAAGCTCCGGCCGCTGACTTGCTCACCATCGTCGCCGTCGCGGTCGTCGTCGCCGCCATCGTCGTCGCCCCCGTCGTCGCCGCCCCCGCCGCCGTCGTCTTATCAGTTGTCGTCGTCATCTTGGTCGTCGTCGTTGTCGTCGTCTTCGCCGTCGCCGCCATCCTCGTTGCCGGCGACGCCGCCGCCGCCGCCGCCGCCGTCGTCGTCGTCGCCTTGTCGTCGTCGTCGTCGTCGTCTTCGCCGTCGTCGTCGTCGCCGTCGCCGCCGCCGCGGCCGCCGCCGCCGCCGCGGCCGCCGCCGCCGCCGCGGCCCCCCGTCCAGCGCGCCATTCCCTCACGCCCGACGATGCATTTTTTTGCAACGTCGGCACCCAGAGGTCTGGGCTCTTCCCCCGGGACCGACGGTTCAGCCTGAATCGTTGTTCGACGGCCCCGGGGCCAGGAAACGGCCCCCCGAGGCCGAAGACGCTGTAAAACTTCCTTCGCATTTTTTGCGCGTCGGCTGGGCGCCCGAGCAAGCGCCCGATATCCTTGCA
The DNA here is from genome assembly GCA_963575745.1 of Prorocentrum cordatum. NCBI lineage: Eukaryota > Dinophyceae > Prorocentrales > Prorocentraceae > Prorocentrum > Prorocentrum cordatum. Next base: position 626,255 of record CAUYUJ010018860.1, read on the forward strand.
AGCATAAAGAATGTCAGAACCGATCAGCGCCATCGACATGGACGGTTTCCCCCGGGGTCGCAGGCGACCCGACGGGGGTTCCCCGGGGTCAGATTTTCACCCCGGGTTCGTTTTTGATGGTCCCGGGGCCGGAAAAAACGGGCCCCAGAGGCCACAATCGAGAAAAAAAACATCGAGGACATAAAATCACGAAAAAATCTGCTAAACAAAATGATGAAAAATGGAAGGGGGGAGGAGGAGAGGGTCGCCTAAGCCCCCCGGGGAAACCCTCCACGTCGACCTAAGGGAGGCTGCGCCAGCACTTCGCAGCGACAGCCAGCGGCGGGCGAGCGCGGCGTCACGCCCAGGCAAAGCAAGGCACATTCACAGGGTGGGTGCCCTTCCTGATCAAGCGCAACGGCTGCTGGCTCGGCTGCTGGCTCGCAGGCTTTTTCTTGACCCCACGGCACTCGCAGGCTTTTTCTTGACCTCCGCGGCGCTCGCTGGCTTTGTCTTGATCTCGATGCGGGGCTGGACCCGCCTCGCCTCCTGCCTGCACATCGCGCGCCCCTCCATCCTGCGATTCTTGCTGCGACCCACCACGTCGGACCCGGGGCCACCGTCGTTCCCCCCGGTCGTGTTCTTGCCCCAGTTCACGACGGCACTGCGCAGGCGCAGGACCTCGCCATCTTGGCGGAACGCCCGGCGGCTGATGTGGACGCCCTCCAGCTCCACCCACTCCTCGCCGCGGTTGCCGCTGTCGGAGCACGCCCCAGCCTCGCCGAAGACCCAGGGGCGATTGAGGCTGCCCACCAGCGTCCCCTCCAAAAAATTTGCATCCGATAGAGGCGGTGTCCGACATGTAAAACGGGTTGTGCGTCTGCTGCAGGCCCCATACCCTGGCGCGGCGCCCAGCCGCGAAAGCGCCGGCCCACCGGAACATCGCCGGCAAATCCGTCACAGCTTCCGCTCCACGATGCTCGGTTGCAGTCGCGATGTCTTCGATGTCGTCTTGGATCTGCACAACGCGGCGGTGGCAAGGGAAAAAATCTGCGATGAACCGGCGCTGCTCCGCCAAGCCGCGCACGCCCACGACGATTTTCCCGCTGCCGTCCTTCGCCCCCCGCTCCCAGGACGACGAGCGAGTAAAACCTGTGGAGCGCGCGCAGGCGTTCGCCTCGTCTTGGACCACGAACACAAAAATGCGACGACGTGGCACCTTGGCCTTCTGGAGCATGCGCAGGGTCATCTGGACGACCCCGCCTGGTCGGCCCAAGGGCGGGATGGCGACGTCGTAGTGATGCCCTCGATCATCAGCGCGTCGCGCAAGCTCCGCGGTGCTCGCGTCGTCGCGCTCGCCGGGGGCACGCCGGCGGCGGTCACAGCATGCGTCGCAAACCCAATCGCGTTCCCCCAAGGGATCCGATCGCGCAGCTACGCCGGGGCACTGGCTGGGAGCCTCGCCGCCGGCGCCGGCGAAGATGACCTCGCAGCAGGTAGTCTGGCTTCGGCGACCGTCCTTTGGGTGGAAGATACCCCATCCAAACTAAAAGACGCTGCACATTGACATAAACCCCAGTCGCGGTCCAAGCGCATCAACTCTCCGAGCCGCGTCCAACGGTGGCGACGAGAGAGGCCCCCGCAACGACGACGACGACGACGACGGCGCAAACGCATCAACTTTTCGAGCCGCGTCCAAGGGTGGCGACGACGGAGGCCCCCGCGACGACGGCGACGACGAAACCCACCCACCACGAGGTTCGTGGAAACACCCAGGGGTTTATTTCAATATGCTGTCTTTCATTTGCATAGGGGATCTTCCACACAATTCCTCGACGCCCCTGCACTTGATGCAGCGCCTGGCCGGCCAACACGCCGCGGCGCCGTGAGGGCGCGGCATTCAACGCGCGAGCCTCGAACCACAATGGCTACGGTTGGCACGGCCGGCACGGCGCGCGCTTGGCCACGGGAGACCCTCCGCCACGGACGGCTCTTGGGGGCTGCCCTTGGGGCCCCCTCCTGGGGCCTCTTGGGGCATCCGTCCGCGGCGCAGGGTGGGTCTTGCGGATGAGTCGGAAGCCTTTGAAAAGATTGTTGAACCCCTTGGCCCCTGTGAGGCCGTGGACCCTTCGGCGCGGTGTTGGTGCGTCCTCAGGTCCTTTGCATAATCCTGGGCTGTCAGCCGCAGTCCTCAATCGAGCACCCCCGCCTCCCCCGCCCAAAGATGCCCCCAAGAGGCCACCGAGGGCCTCAAACAGAGGCCCCCAGGGAGCGATTGGAGTGGATTGCGGCCTTAGGGGGCTTAGCAGCCTCCAGCGTGGAAGGAGGCTGACGAGGCCAGGAGGAGGAGGAAGAGGAGGAGCTACTACGCATGCGAGGGCTCTGAACAGTAGGAGGCGGAGGGGGAGGAGGAGGAGGGGGAGGAGGAGGAGGAGGAGGAGGATACGCAGGAGGAGGGGAGTACGAGGAGGAGGGGGGGATGATGATCACGAGGAGGAGCAGGAGGAGGAGCAGCGTAATGAGGAAAAGGATCGCGAATGATAACAATACCGAGGTCCCCGAGGATTCCGACAGCAATACAGAAGGGTACGGTTTCCCGGCCCCGGGACCGTCAAAAAAATATTCAGGGCGAAAAACCGGTCCTGGGGAAGGGGTCCACATTCCAGACCTCTGGGGGCCCACGTCGCCAAAAAATTGCGACGTCGGAGGTCTGGGCAGCGCGACGTGCTCTATTCCCTCGTTTCCCCGCTCGGACAATTCTGAAGCCCTCTTGGACAGACGCGCGCACCGCTGGGGGTCACATTTACGCGGGCGCGCTTGCGCAGATTTCCCCCTCTCCTCCTCCTCCTCCTCCTCCTCCTCCTCCTCCTCCTCCTCATCCCTCCCCTCCTCCTCCTCCTCCGCCTCCTCCTCCCTCCTCCTCCTCCTCCCCTCCTCCTCCTCCTCATCCTCCTCCTCCTCCTCCTCCTCGCCCCCCCTCTCCCCTCCTCCTCCCCCCCCTCCTCCTCCTCCTCCTGACCTCTTCCTCCTCCTCCTCCTCCTCCTCCCCTCCTCCTCCTCCTCCCTCCTCCTCCTCCTCCTCCTCCTCCTCTCCTCCTCCTCCTCCTCATCTCCTCCTCCTCCTCCTCCCCTCCTCCTCTCCCCTCCTCCTCCTCCCCATCCCCTCCTCCTCCTCCTCCTCCTCTCTCCTCCCCCTCCCTCCTCCTCTGCCTCCTCCTCCTCCTCCCTCCTCCTCTCCTCCTCCTCCTCCTCCTCTCCTCCTCCTTCTCCTCCTCCTCCTCTGCCTCCTCCTCCTCCTCCTCCTCCTCCTCCTCCCCTCCTCTCCTCCGCTCCCCCCACCCCTGATGCCATGCGGGGGCGCAGAATTGCACACTTCGCGCCCGCATAAATGTGACCCTCCTCCTCCTACTCTTCTCCCCTCCTCCTCTTCCTCCCCCACCTCCTCCTCCTCTCCTCTTCCCCCCTGGCCTTCCTACTCCCCCTCTCCCATCCTCCCCCATCCCCCCCGTCTCCCCCTCTTCCCCTTCCCCCTCCTCCTCCTCCTCCGGCCCTTACGTTCGCGCCCTCCGCCACGGACGAGGGCCCCAGCAGGCGGCGGCGACGGCGACGGTGGCGGCGGCCCGCACCCCCGGAAAACGCCCTGCGGGGCCGGCGGCGAGGCCGCCGCCGGGGCCAGCGCCGCTGCGGGGGGGCGCCTACCAAGGCGGGGCGCTCGGGGCCCAGCAAGAGAAGAGCCCCGAGAGCCAAACGGGGCCTCACGTGAAAAACGACAACGACGTCTGTGTTGACGAAAACTGCGGCCCTGCATCGGCGATGACGGCGGCGATGGGCCTCAATGGGGGGTTCCCAAGGGAGGCGCGTTGAGGGGCGGGGCCCAAGGCGGGGCGCTCGGGGCCCAGCAAGAGAAGAGCCCCGAGAGCCAAACGGGGCCTCACGTGAAAAACGACAACGACGTCTGTGTTGACGAAAACTGCGGCCCTGCATCGGCGATGACGGCGGCGATGGGCCTCAATGGGGGGTTCCCAAGGGAGGCGCGTTGAGGGGCGGGGCCCAAGGCGGGGCGCTCGGGGCCCAGCAAGAGAAGAGCCCCGAGAGCCAAACGGGGCCTCACGTGAAAAACGACAACGACGTCTGTGTTGACGAAAACTGCGGCCCTGCATCGGCGATGACGGCGCGGCGATGGGCCTCAGGGGGGGGCCCCAAAGGAGGCGCCTTGAGGGGCGGGGCCCAAGGCGGGGCGCTCGGGACCCAGCAAGAGAGGAGCCCCGAGAGCCAATCGGGACCCCTCGAAGATGGCGACGGCGGCGCCCGCTGACCACCACACAAGCGCACGAAAATGGCGGCGGCGAGGGGCCCCAATGGGAAGCCCAGAAGGGGATGGAGGAGGAGGAGGAGTTGGAATGAGGAGGAATTTGATTTGCGCCACCAAATAATAAGCATCATGGCTCAAACGCAGACCACCGAAACGAGCCTCAGAAGCCACCACTGCGCGAGTCGGTGCCTACCATGCGACCTCCGCGCGCGTGCGCAAGAGCACGCTGGACCCTGCAGGTGCTGTGGGTACCCGCGAGCGTCGTGAAATGCTTACGAGCACGGGGAACGTATAAGCCCGCGAACCCGCAATAGCCTTCGAACGCCCCGGTAGCGTGCGAACACCACAGAAGCCTCCGAGCACCGCAGTGAAACATCGCCTGCGAACACCACGAGAACGGCACAAATGTGGACACATAGGTGGCAGCTTATCTGTTTGCTCTGGAGGGGTGGGCCAGGGGGGGGGGATGGCGGAGGGGGCGGGAGGTTTGGATGGGGGAAAGGGGGAGAGGGAGGGGGGATTAGGAGAAGGGGGAAGGGGGGAGGGGGCGACCGCTGAAAAGGAGGATGGAGGGTGGAGGGCGGGAGGGAGGGACCATTTTTTCCTGTGGGCTGCTGCCAGCCAAGCTTCCGGGAAGATTACAAGGCAGGTAAAACAATTCAATTTATAAGTCGATGAACGTCTCGACAGGACCCCCCCAATCGAGGGAATTCTTCTTGGGGCTGGGAGGGGGGGATCAGGAGAAACAAGGATGGAGGGGGGATATAAAAAGGGACGAACGGCCGCTTTAAAGGCGCCGAGGCGCGCTCTGCCAACGGCAAGAGCGGAGGGTAGCCCGAATGTCGGCCCGAATGAGGGGCGGAAGCGCGCTCTGCCAACGGCAAGAGCGGAGGGCGGGCGTTTAATTCCCGCGGACGACCGCGGCGCGCTCCGCCACGGCGCGCTCTGCCAACGGCAAGAGCACACAGCGCGAAGGTCAGGAAGGAACTCCCTGATGTCGGACTGGCCCCGGTCCATCGCAAAGCAAACACTGGAGCACACCTGCGCGCGGGCGCGCCCAGGGAAGCTCTGCAAGAAACGGGCGCGCCTATTTCTTGCGGGCGACCGTGCAAGAGGTCGCCCAAATCTGCAGCACTTCGTCAGCGCTGGCCGAATTACGAAATTTCCACAACAATTCTGGAAGGGATGCGACGACGGCTTGCAGAATCCAAGACCTTTGAGGGCACCACCAGTCTGGCACGATAAGGGTTGACGTGGCGGAGCCAACCGCGGGCATGGATCGTTCGCCCGCCACCTGCGGCGGCGGCCACTCCAAATCGCCCAGCACGGGAAAGCGCGCGCGCAGGAAGAAATCGTAGGTAGGCGTTAACTGAGGATGGCACGCCCTCGTCGGCGGCGGCTCGTCCTGGAAGCGCCAATACGCGCAACCGCCAATGGCAGGCACAGCACGCTGCTCCCCCTCGAACGAACGGCAGAGACCCAGCACCGCCTGCTTCGGGCTCGCGTGCTTCTGATGGGTCCTGCCATCAACGCTTGGCCTGTGGACGACGACCGCGTTGCCCTGGCACAGCCTCGCGCCCTCGTCGCTGGCCTGCAACGCGGCGTAATAGCCCATGGCCCGCTGGTGCAGCGCTGCGATCCTCTCCTGATCAGAAGGATGGAATGCGCCCCCTGTCTGTAGAAACATCACGCAAGCCCCCCGTCCAACCCGCCCGTCTACAATTCTGTCATTGCCCCGTTCGGATCGGCGGGGCCCCCGCCCCACCCCCCCCCCCCGCCCGACCTTGTTCCCCCCCAAAATTTATCTTGCGCACCGGGAGGCCCATTGAAACCCCGTCGTCCTTCATGGCCCCAGCCTGGAACGCTAACTCCCCGACGTCGGTCATGATGGCTGAGACGCCTTGGCCACGGGCCGGCGGCGGCGGAGGCGCAGGCGGCGGGGGCGGCGCGGCGTCGCGGCTGGCCTGGTGCGTCTCGGCGGGCGCCGCGCCGTCGGGGGACTTGCGCGCCGCCGATCGGCGCCCGTCATGTTTGGACCGCTTGCCTGAGAGCTCCTTGCGACGCGGACTCTGGCGTCTGCGTCGGCCCCTGGACTTCCTCTCGCGGGCGCGCCCAGGCGCGGCGGTGGCGGCAGGCCGCGCGCCGCCAACGGCAGACGTCGGCGATGCCTTGCGCCGATGTGCTCTGGCACCCGTTTTGTTTCTCCTTGTGCGTCTGGGCATTCGGCGCTCTCGCCCCTTGGCAATGGCAGCGGCTCGCGCAAGCGCTTGGGGTGCCCAGGGGAGCACCTGCGCTTGCGGCATTGCGGCGTGGACTCATCGCTGGCGGACTCGCTGGGTGCCCGCTCCATCTGAGAGCGAACCTCGCGCTGCGTTTCTTCGGGGCCTTCGGAGTACGAATACTCGTCCACATGCCCGCGTCGGGGTGCGCCCTCATCCCTGCGCGCTGGCCCGCCAACGGCGGGCTCGCCCCCGAGCCCACGTCGGGGCGCGCCCTTTTCCTTGACCACGGAGCCGCCAATGGCAGGCTCTGATTCGTTTGACGCCTCTGACTGCGAGCCGCCAGAGGCTGACTCAGTTCCCTTAGGTACCCCCTGCGCGGCCCTGTCGCTGCGGCCGCGCGGCCGCGACGCAGGCGGGGAGAGGAAGTGCTCGAGCCCAGATGCCAGCGCGGTTCTACACGTGGAGTTGGGCTGTAGGGCGCCATGCGTGCCCCGTAGCGCCGCGAAGCATGCCCCCAAAGGGGCCAATGGGAAACCAGGAACCCATCGAGAGCGCCCCACGCAAGCTCAAGCCATAGATTGCACACGCAGCGCTGACGGGGGGGCAAGACGTCCGAGAAGAGGGCCTCGCGGAGGCCCAGCCGACGCCGATAGGTCCCGATGGAGACATGTATCAAGCATGCGCAGTCCAACCGGCCCTTGAAGGGTTGAGGTGGTTTGGGGAGCTCGCCCAACTTCTCATACACACGCCCTACCTCTCCCCTAGACGCCCTGCAATGCCTCCCCACTCTCATCCCTGCAAAGACCCCTGCGATACCATGCCACCCCCCTGCAGAGGCCCTGCCAAGACCGCGCACAAGAAGACCCTGCGAAGACGCCTGCTAAGACCTTGCAATCCCTGGCCACACATTCCTGACGACCCCGCAGACCCTGCAACGGCCCTGCAACGCACGGCAACCCAACATGCACACACATGGATGGGCACCGTAAAAAATCTGGGTGGGCACCCGCATGCCCACATTTGGGTGGCCACCCGCGTGTATACCTCTGGGTTGCCACCCGTGTGTCCACATTCGGAGTGCCACGCACGTGCGAACATTTGGCTTGTCGGGCATGTGTCCACATTTGGGTCGCAAGCCATGCGTGGACCTGTGGGGCGCCGCCCGCGTGTCCACATTTGGGCGGCCGCACACTGGTAAAGGTTTGGCTGACCACCAGTATTTCCACATTCGGGTGGCCAACAATGCGCACACACTTGGATGGTCAATCATGCGCACATTTTTGGTTGGAGTCCATGCGTGGGATTTGTGGTTGTCACCAATGTGTAGCCTTTGGGTTTCCCCGGGTGTCTGCTGCAAGTTAGAGCCCCATCGGGCCTCATGGGCACCTCGTGGGCTCATCTTGAGCGGGGCTCCTGGCGGCAGGGGAACGTTCGTTCGCCCTCCGCTTCGCCCTCAACCATCCCGCCGTTTCAACGGGCAGCGGCGACCGCCCTCTTTGTCACAAAGCTTGCGGCGTCTGCCAAAGCCAAAAAAAAACTGGAAGCATAACCCATGGCGCCATCGGAGAGACTGCGCCGTTGAAGTCAAATTCCGACGCCAAGCGGCTCCGAAGGAGTGCCCCGTTGGAGCGCAGGAGCCCCGAGAGAGCCCCCAGCGGGCGCAAAGAGGGCTCCGAAGAGAACTACTGGAAGGGCGGGGAGGCCAGCGATGGGGGCCTCCAGCAGCCCAACCATGCAAATCCACGCCGTGTGTATATATATATATATATATCCTCTCCCTCTTCTCAAAGTCGACGCGGCGGCGCCGCTGCATGAGTTGATAGCGGCACTAGTGCGCAAGTGCGATCGACCAACTAGCTACGAAGACACTGCTCGAAAACGTCGCACCTGGCGCACACACGCGCAACCATTGAACATGCCCCCCCCCCCTCCCCCCCCCCCGCCCATCCAACGCCCACCAACCCAGAAAAGTGACCCGCCGCCCTAGCCCCCCCCCCCCCCCCCCCCCCCCCCCCCGCAAACAGCTCCCCACCCTGCCGTGCGCCCCCCCGCCTGCTCCCCCCCCCCCCCCCCGCCCCCACCCCGCAGCCTCGCCCCCCCCCCCCCCCCCCCCCCCCCACCCCTTCACGTCCCCCCCCCACCCCACCCACCCCCACACACACCACACACACACACACACCCAACACACACACAACACACACACACACACGTACAAACACACACACACACACAAACACTCTCACACACACACACACTAAACACACACACAACACCACACACCACCACACACACACGCACACACAACACACACGCACACACGACACTCACACACACACACACACACACCACACCAACACACACACATCGCACCACACCCTCCCGCACTGCCCACATATCGGCCTATCATGGTAATAAACACCGTCGGTTGACGCAACATCCGCTTGCACCGCTCACCCCCCCCCCCCCCACCCCCACCCCACCCCCCCCCCCCCTCACATACGTTGCCCGCGTTACCCCTCCCACCCCCCCGCGCCCCCGCGGCTACTCCGAACCCCATTCGCAGTTAAAACTACTGCAATGACACGAAATCGACAGAACATGCCAGAAGAGTGAAGACCAAGTATAGTGGTTCATTTTTCTCGCGGACACCCCGGTAGCTCAAGCTTGTCTCGAGCAGGCGTTCATTGCTTGACTCCCCGCCGCGCTAGCGACAGCAGCAATGATACATTGAACGGAGAAGCGCCCTCCCCCTCGCGACGCTCAGATTCACGCTCCATGGGCCTCCATGTGGCCCCATACCGACAAAAACTGCCACTCGGTCACGCGCATGCTGGCGACAGTCATGTTGAAATGATCGTGGATGTGTTTTTGAATAGCGCTACCGCTCTGGACCTTGCAAGCATGGCGTCGCCGATCAATGAAGAAACCAGCCGTGCACTCTCTGCCAATGGCAAGATGACCCGCGTCAACATCTGCCTCATCCGTACTGGCCAGGTCGCGCGACGCCCAAGTTACCCTGCGCGCGCATCCCAGAGCTTCACAGCACGCGCGAAGTCACCGCGCACGTTGGCGAAGAAGCGAGGAGCTCCAGCCGACGCAGTTTGGGCGTCGGCCAAAGTATCAGCGTCGCGCCAACCTGCGGAGAAACTGCGGTTCCACTCAAGCACCAAACCGCACAACCTCTTGCGAAAATCATCCGCTGCCTCCTTAGAAATCAGCGAGCTCCCAGAGCCCAGGGCCGCGCGGGGGGCACCTTTCGATGAAAGCGCAAGCGCCGCGGAGACATCGGCATCCGCGTCTTGGGGGCGCGCGGCACCTGCCGCCGCTGGCGCAGAGGAGCCAAAGGCATCCTCCGAAGACGGGCCCTTCCTGGCATCAGGTGGGCCCTTTGGGGCGGCGCGCTGCGCTGGCGCCGCGGCGCCCTCGGCCCGCTGGCGCTTCCCATCTTCGATTGCGCGCTTGCGGGTAATGCGCACGCGCCGCCCCGCAGCCAACGGCGCCCCAATCCTGGCCCGGGCGCTGCACCCCCCAACGCGAGTTTCCCCGGAGTCAACGGCAACCGAGTCCGACTTTGCCCGTGCTCTGATGCCGCCATGCCCGTAAGCTCCCCAGTCCTGTCCCGCCATGTGGCGTTTCACTGCTCGTCGCCATTCTGTATGGATCCATTTTCCTCTGGATGTCCTGAGCGCAGAAAGCGATGCTCGCAAATCAGCTTCGCGCCCTTCCCCGCATCGGACTGTCACCCCGTGCACGCATGTCTTCAGCGACGGCGCCATGCCAACGAGGCGCGCGGGAACTAGCTCGGGTTGTCACCAAGCTAGGAGCGCCCTTGCTGCGCACAAGCGCGTCCACTATACTCCTCAAATACTCAAGCTTCGAACCAGAATCGTACGCCGAGAAAAACAAATGAGGAGGACGAGGAGGATGGGGAGGTGGAGGTGGACGAAAGGGAGAAGGATTTGGATCGCACTCGGAATCATCCCCCCTCGCATCAAATCCCCCAACAGCTACTCCTAAAACGCCCCGCCCGCATGCTCTCACGGCAAGGCTATTACCCCCCCCTCCCCCCCCCCCCACCCCCCCACCACCACCACCACCCACCCCACCCCATTCTACCCCATGGGGAACTCGGGGACCCCCACCCATGAACCACTCAGACAAATTCCCCCCCATGACCTCCGCCCGCGAACCCCCCCTCCCCCGCCCTCGCAATCCCGCATGAACTACCCCCAAAAGACTCCCCCTAAAAGCACACTCCCCACAAGCTGCCAGCATCAGCTCCTTCATAGCTCCCCGCGCCCCCCCACGCAAGCTTCTCCAGCGCAACGGCCTCCCCAACAAGCTCCCGCCATGAGCACCCGCCCCCCGCCCCGCCCCCACGCACGCGCGCGCGACACTCCCCCCAAAAAATCTCCGCCATTGGCCCCCGCGGCATGCTCTCCCCGGAGGCCCCCGCCGAGGCAAGAGCGAGGCAAGAGCGAGCAGGAGCGCACAAGAGCGAGGCCAGGGCGAGGCAAGAACGAGCGAGGGCGATCGAAAAAACGCGCCGCATCGCCGCCGCGAGTTCCCTCCCGACCTCCCCGCCCACTTCCTCGCTACCCCACCTCATCCTACACCCATCATATCCCCCCCCCCCCCCGCCTCCGATCCCCATCCGACGCCCCGCACAACAAAAAGCGAAGCAAGAGCGAGGCAAGAGCGAGGCAAGAGCGAGCCAAGGGCGAGGCAAGAGCGAGCAAGGTCAGGCAAAAAACACCCGCGCCGCATCACCGCCGCGCTATGGGACCGTCTCCATCCCGACCTCCCCGCCCTCTTCTTCGCAACCCGTCCACAACCTTCTCATCCTCCTCCCACTCACATCCCCCCCCTCGTCCTCCTCCCTCACTTCCGTTTCCCGTGCCACTCCCCTCCTCCCCTTCATCAACATCATCCTGCCCCCCCCGCGCCTACGAAGCGCTCCATCCCAGCAGGAATTGCAGTGGCACCATTATCAACGGCACGGCCACCGATCACCAACATTACAACTGATATTGTATGTGATTGTATTTTACATGCACACACATATATACGTGTAAATATGTACATACATGCGAGCGTCCCGCTTTCCCTCGCCGGCGATGTGTCACCGCTGTTGCACAAGACGCTAATTGAACACATTGGCGCGACTCGCCATCGAGTTTTGAGGGCAACTCGGAGAGAACCCGCGCGGCACGCACGCGCATACAAGGCCCGCCTCCCCGCCTCTTCCACCCCAGCAGCCGCCACCACCCGCCAAAAGAAAACCCGCCAGCCGTTCCATATCCGCGCGTCCCAGCCCACGCGCGCGCGCAACATCGTCCGCCCCCCCCCTCCCCCGCACCCCAGCGCTACCCACTCGCTCTCAGTGGAAAAACGCCCGACGCCGCGAACCCAGCATCGTTAAACCGCATGGGCTGCAAAGTCAGGTAGCCTACCCCGCGCCCCCCCGCACGACCACGCCGAAACCCATCACAATTAGAACAACTGGCGTAGCGCGGAATCCATGGAAAGTGCCAGTCCGCTAGGGGAACACATGGTACGATACGTTGCCAGAGCTCTGGCAACAGCGTTCCACCACTTAAGCGTTTTCAAGCAAGCAGGGGGCGGCGGCGGTTGGCCGTAGGCGCCTTCGATACTGAGCATATGGATGCACAAATGTACATGTATACATGTATACAATTCAACATATATATATATATATGTATATATGTGTGTGTACGCATAGTATGTCTATACATGTGTGTGTGCGTGTACGAAAGCATGTCTACCCATACATACAAATACATATACACACATGCATACATATACGCACACATGGATGTGCATACATGATTACGCATACATTGCGCGGAACTCCAGCGAGGCCAACGACGGCCGAGGGAGAAGATCGGGGTGACTCACGGAAGAGAAAGGGCCACTCTGCAGGTAGACTTAACAGCACACCGTTGAAAGGTGCTGCAGCCTCCACTGAGCACAGGCCCCCCCGGAGCAGAAGCCAAACAAGTCGGGTTTGCACCCTCACGCCCTGCTGGACTCCGGGCGCGTTTCGGCACTGCCACAACCGACGCGACCCCCTTGTCAGGGCCACCGACTCGGGTGACGGCGACAGCGACAGTGGCTATGGTCGACGCGACCCAGAGCTAAGCCGAAGCGAATCTCGCCCGTCGGGCTTCAATCGACTGCGTATATGGAAGTACACAGATTTACTGATATACATATACGCAGGTATGCAAATGCACGTGTACATCTAAACACGTACGCACGTAGATCCTACATGTGTAAACATACACACATACATACATACATACATACACAAATATAATGTTGTAAACATGCATATACGAATACATAAACATATACTAACATGCATATGTTTGCACATATACACACATATACGAAAACCCATCGCGCGCGCCCCGCGGGCGCTCAGGTTTTAGCGCAGGCCTGGGGATCGCTGGAAGAGCTTGGACAGCGCTATCATGCACAAGCGCGTGCAATAATCGTACCCATCCTCACCTTCATCCTCAATCCAATCCTCACCCTCACACTCCTCATCCTCATCGCCATCAAAATTTTACAACAGTTAAGACAAACAACAGCAAGAACGGCAGCATCATGCAGAGCATCCCTGGCCCACCGCTGGTAACCATACCGCCACGTCAAACTCGCGCATTCCAACCGTCATCATCATCATCATCATCATCATCATCATCATCATCATCAGCAGCAGCAGCAGCAGCAGCATCAGCATCATCAGCAGCAGCATCATCATCATCATCATCATCATCATCATCATACTCGCCGTCGTCGTCATAACCATCATCATACTCGCCGTCACCGTCATAACCGTCGTCATCATCATCGGCCTGGGCATCAACATCATCACCAGCATCATCTTCATCGCCGTCGTCATCACCATCGTCGTCAGCATCATCATCGTCATTATCGCCGTCGTCGTCACCAGCATCCTTATCCGAATCGTCATCATCAGCATCATCACCATCAGCAAAAGCATCAGCAGAAGCAACATCGGAATCAGCATCAGCAGCATCGTCATTAGCATCATCGTCGTCGTTGTCGTCGTCGCCGCCGCCACCATCGTCGTCGTCGTGACCATCATCATCATCATCATCATCATCATCATCATCATCATCATCATCATCATCATCATCATCATCATCATCATCATCACCATCACCATCACCAACAAAACAACATCATCATGATCATCATGATCATCATCATCATCATCATCATCATCATCATCATCATCATCATCATCTTCTTCATCTTCATCTTCATCATCATCATCATCATCATCATCATCATCATCATCATCATCATCATCATCATCGTAACGCTTACCCTGACCTGGAGATCATTTTGTGTCTCGGGCCAGGCGGGTCCGATGAACAGGATGGTTCCCAGGCGGCGCTCGGCAGAACAAGAGGAAAAGAAAGGGGCGAGCGACACAGACATACACACAGCACAACACACACAGCGAACGAGGAGCAGAGAGAGAAGACCCTCAAGAAAGAGGGGTAGCGGGCGGGCACAGAAAAATTTGAGCCGTGCCGGTTGCAGGCTCGGCGCTCGCAACCACACGGCCCTCATTCGCTCTACGATTACAGTTCAAGAACCACCCATCGCGACGCTTACCCTGGCCAGGAGATCATGTTGTGTGACTCGGGCCAGGCGGGTCCGACGAGCAGGATGGTTCCCGGGCGGCGCTCGGCAAAACGAGGGACAGAGAAAGGGACGAGTAACACAGACACGCACAGCACAACATACACAGCGAACGAGGAGCAGAAAGGGAAGACCCCTAAGCACCCCGAGCGGGCTTCTGGCATACGCCGCCTGTATTAGAAAGAAATGCTAGGCCTAAGTCTGCACAGTCGGTTTGCATCGACACTACGCCTGGGAACTTGGGCAACAAAACGACAAAACCGAGGAGGGTAAGGCTCAGCAGCGCGAGCCCAGAGTTCGCCCGAGCACTGATCCACTCCTGTCACGACAATGCGGGGCTCAACGGAATGACTGCTGCCCCCCCTCCCCGCCCGCGACAAAGACTGGGAAGCTGCACGAAGAAACTGGGAGCCCAGACCTGCACCCTGGTCCTCTCGCTCCAACGGGCCCCGAAACCGCAATAGTCCACTACGCAGGCCTGGCTAGAAGAGCGACGGGCCAGGCGCTCGAGAGGACGGGCCTTCCACAACCAGCTGGACCCCAAATTCTCGAGGGCCGCCGGGGAGCCGACTCGGAAGCAGCCCCGGATCACCCGCAAACGCAACCGAAACTGAGCGCTGCCGCGCTTGCAGGCATCGGAGGCCCTCGGGCCCAGGTTCGGGAGGCCCCAAACATGCTCTAAGCTACGCAAGCACTACCAGCTGGAACCGGGGGGGCCGCGGCGAGCTCGGGGCCAGGTGCAGCGCGGGGCCCCCATCCGCACAGCACAAACGACATCACTTGAAATCCACCCTAAGATCGCGTTTTGAACAACATGGCGGTCCAGATCGAACCAGGGCTGCCTCAAAATGTGCACTGAAATCGCGGCAAACCCGCTGGCCCCCATGGCCCTCGAAACTCCGGCCGCGCCGGCGAAAAGCTCCAGGGCAACCTGTTTGTGGCGGATCTTCGCTGTCCTCGGGGCACGGCGCAACAGGCGGCGAAGGCGAAGCCTCACCTTGCTGTCGCTCGGGCGCGGAGGGGGGCCAGGAGGGGCGCTGCTGGCGGCGGCGCGCTGGCCTCGAAAAAGCCGGCGATCCGCTGCTACAGCTGACTGCCGAAGCCCAGCGCGACCTCGGGGGCTCTGTGCAGCTCCGTCCGCGCCCGCGCCTTCTCGCCGCAGCGCTTCAGCACCAGCGGGATCACCCTCTTGGCCAGAGGGTCGCAGGCGGTGCCGCCGCGCCTGGGGCCGCGCGCGGTGACGCCCATGGCAGACAAGCCCCGCGCCTCGGCAGCCTCCTG